>JAOPJM010001042.1:9610187-9624943 GCA_027124095.1 Muusoctopus leioderma | reverse complement strand
TCTAATCGACTTCAAGGCGGTGCCCCAGCATGGCCCCAGTCCAATGACTGAAACAAGTAAAAGAGTAAAAGAGTAAGTCTTCTAGAATATGGCAATCTAGTTTGACAAATTGTCATTCTATTTGCAAATGTTCAGTAGATGTCTGTAGCACTTACCAAAAACAATGAAGAAGTTGTTGTCATACAGATTTATGTGCCAGCTGGTAGGGCAGTCTTGCAGAATGTCAGACTTCAATTTGGTCTTTGGTTCACTATTTCTAATTGTTTTCTATTCTATATTTAAAGGGCAGCTCGTGCAGGTCTTGAGGTCACACTGATGGAAAGAGTTTTGCAGGAATATGGAAACAAAGTAAAGAAAATGTTGACTACACAGTATCGAATGCATCAGCATATTATGGAATGGTCATCAAAACAGCTGTATAACAATGAACTCATTGCAGATTCTTCTGTTAAAAACCATCTTCTGAAGTAAGAATTTATGACATTGTTTGAAGAATATCTATTCTTATAACAGACATCTGGTAACCTTTATATTAGTAAGAATCACTGTTAGCATATTAATGAAGTTTGAATTTCTGTTAAGAATGCTTTTATAATTTAAATTATATTAATTATTATACTTCGTACTTTTGGTAAGAGACTTAATTTTTTACGCATGTGTTATAACTAAAAAATTAATAGGGTAATTTATTTCTGCTATTACAAATTTACATTTGACTTTTTCTTGTGCATTTGATAATTTTAAGCTTAACTTTGTTTAAATTTCAGCAGCATTTAAATGTTTTCAATAATAATTTTCTCAGGGATCTGAATGGAATAGAAGAAAATGAACTAACTACAGAACCACTGATATTGATTGACACAGCTGGCTGTAACCTTCATGAATTGGATGTTCCAGAAGAAATATCAAAGGGCAATGAAGGTTTGCATAATTTCTTTCTTTTTTTTTTTTTTTTTAATTTTTTATTGCTGAGCAGCCAGTAATGTTTGTTTACATTAGCCACAAAACAAAATGTCCGGCTGATTGGCAGTTCAGGTACGGTGGTATAATTCCCATACTTAAAATAATAAATATGGTTAGTGACAGGAAGGGCATCTGCCTCAAAAAAATCTCCGTCCAACCCATGCCAGCATGGAAACATGGACATAAAATCGATGAGACGAGTAAAGTAAGTTTGAAAAAGTCAGAAAGTTACATTGTGCCAAAGATTTATGGTCATAATCTATTTAGAGTTCTTTTTTTTTTTTTTTGATACTGAATCTTTTTAGTTATGCCTCTGTATTACTTTAGAAAGATTGCGTCTATATTCTTACTATATTTTACCATTATTTTCTTCTCTGAAGGTGAGGCTGAAATTGTTAATTACCACGTCAGGAAGCTTATATCTAGTGGTCTTTCAGTTGAAAATATTGCGGTAATTGCACCATACAACCTCCAGGTATGTTTATAAACCTACATTTTTTTTTATTAAAGTGTAGATGTTTTATTTATTTTACTTTATATAACTATTTGAATTTCTTGTTATTATTATATCCCTGGAAAGGGTGGCGTATTGGCTGATTTGTTAGAACATTGGACAAAATGCCTTATGGTATTGAGTTACAATTCTTTATGTTCTGAGTTCAAATTCTGCCGATGTCAACTTTGCTTTCCATCCTTCCACGGTTGATAGAATAAAGTACCAGTCAAGTACTGGGGTCGATTTAATCACAGCATGTGTAGTCCGGAAGCTTTGTGATAACACCTTGTGTATATATGCTAGCATGGAAACACAGATGTAAAACGATGATGATATGTATATGTGTGTCTGTGTTTGTGTGTAATGTCTGTATGTGTTGTCTGAATATGTATATAATATCTCTGTCTGCATGAATACACGTTGAAACTGCTGACCTGGTGAGTAACTGATGATCGATTCTGTACGGCGGTCCCTTGTTTGTGTTAAGATATCCTGTATTTTTGTTTGTGGCTAATATCTTGTATTTTGTTCGTGTTTAGACTACATGTGATTTTTACTATATATATATATATATATATATATATACACACACACACACTTACACATATATATATATATATATATATTCTAGGTTGAGTTACTACGATTGAAAATGAGTTCAGATTATCCCAAACTGGAAATAAAGTCAGTTGATGGATTCCAAGGCCGAGAGAAAGAAGCTGTTGTTATTTCCCTGGTGAGGTCAAATGAAAAAGGTGAGGCAGCATTTGTTTTCAAATTCCCTGCTACCATCTTCTAAAGAAACATACAATTATAAATATAAATTTACGAATTATTTGTTCTAAAACCTATTACACCTGTCTACAAAAGCTCTTGTTACCAGTTAATAAGAGCCCATACATAGTTGTTCAACCTGCTAGAATTAGCAGCCAAATTTCCCTCGTTTGTTGGATGATTGTTTGAAGTGAAGAAATTACATATTTAAAGAAAGAAATCAAAATTTATTTCCGAAATCAGATACCTTATATTTCAAAGACTGTGAATAATAATAATGATGATGATGGCGGTGATAATAAAGTGATTAGTAATAATATTGTAGGCTTGTGACCAAGTACAGGTTTTTCTCTTGGTTTATTCAATTTAATTATATTTTCAGACATGACAATTAGCTGAATGAATATAAATTCAAAACTAAGAGTTTTGGATTCTTAATAATATATATTTTAGTAACATAAAATAAAATTAAATTAGACACTTTACAAACACAAACCCAAGGAAAAAAATGTGCTCAGGAACTTCTCATGAGAATCGAACCACACATCTGCCGTATATCGGACAGCCATGATAACCACTACACCAAAGCACCCCTGGCACACTTCCTCTACTCAAAATTAGCGCCTATAAAGTGTCTTTATGCCAGCTACCATACTACTACCTATCTCGTCTCTCACACGAGTGTCCTCAGTATTTTGTAGCTACTTAACTTTAAAGTTTTTCACATAATTTTCACAAAATTCTCTGTTTCATGATTGAAACGACCTGAAAAACTCTGTTATATGATTGAAATGGACCCCAGGATAGCAAGATTAGATGACAAAGTATATTTTAGTAATTATTTGTGTTAATGTTTAGGAGTGTATAACTGTTTCTCAATAAAATTATACAATGTTTTCCTTTTCATTTCTAGGAGAAGTTGGTTTCCTGTCAGAAAGTAGACGTATAAACGTAGCCATAACTAGAGCCCGTCGTCATTTAACTGTGGTTTGTGATAGTGAAACCATGAGACATGACAAATTTCTTTCTTCAATGATTGATCATTTCTTTGATAAAGGATTTGTTTATTCTGCTCATCAATATTTAAATGGTTTGTATTAATAAAAATAATTACATATCTAATAATTTAATAATATATTCCATGAAAGTTATATTTGCATGTTTCTTAACCCTTTTGTTACCATAATGATTACCAGAATATATCTTAAGAAATGTTCTTACATAAAATTATGATGGAATGTTTTAATATGAATATGAACATTTCAAAAAGGGCAGTTTTCTATCATAAAATCTGGGGTGGTTTCAGGCAGGTTGGTATCAAAAGGGTTAACATAGTAACATGTTAATTATTGTAACTGCTTAGAATATTTTCCCATTTATGTATCTTAACATGATGGATGATTCTCCATTGGTTTCAACGATAAGTGTTCCATTGTTTGATCAATGGAATGGCTTACTCATTGAACTAATGTGTAAGTGGCTGAGCATTCTGCTGTGGCCTACTTGAGTGGTAGACCTAATCCATCGCCCAGTTTAACACCACCACCTGGCCGTTGGGTGCCTTTAGTGGAGTCCACTCTGTTGCAAGCATTTGGACCAGGTCTCCAGTCTCGGGATACTTTCCTCCCTCCTTCCTTTCCTCCCTCCCTCCCTCCTTCCAACCAGTCTTGGAGGCCCTGAAAAATGGTGATGGGCAATGCTTTCCCTTCTGACTAACCGATAAAAAAAAATAATCAAACATGCAGATTAACAAATTACATATTGACATCATCTAAGTCAACATGACTAACACAGCCTATACACAGCAAATGTGATATCAAGCAGAATCTTACATGGTGTGAGCATCAACTAGGATCTTACATGACAACTATTATTATTATCAGTAGACATTACAATGTCTTTGTTGAGGTTTTGAAATCAAAAAATAAATGAAAAAAATTTCAAGTGAATTGAAAATATGCAACTCCAAACATTTGAAAGTAACTAATGATCACATGTACTTTAAATATATATATATCTTCTGTCATGAGTGGACTACCAAATATATGTACACTCTACAGAGTATTTCATAATTGTAAAAGAAAATAATTTTATTTATCATTGTTTATTTTATGTATTCTAAAGAATTCTAAGTTGAAATTACTTCTTTAGTTTAAAGTCACGTTAAAATATATACAACATATAATAACTATCTCTAGCATCTTTTTTTTTTTTTTTTTTTTAAGTAATGTTTAATTAAAATACATTAACATGAACTGTTTAATTAACATGTACTGTTAATTTCTGAATAATTTTTTTATTATTTGTCTCTTTTAAACAGATGAAATTGTGGATAGGTCATCTTTAAGAAAACTTGAAATGATGAATGGCATTGAAATTGGTAAAAATGCAAACAAAAAAAAACAAAAACCATGTGATGAAAATCAAAAGTATTGTATATTTTTAACTTCTGTAAAATTTACTTTGTAATTCCATATTTTGGTGTTACTTGGTTTTGTTTTCTTACATATTATAAAGTTGACTATGGTTTTGTTGTTTGCCAAGGATTTTTGGTTTGAAAAAAAAACACTTTAAAATGACCCTTCATCTTCCTTGTTCTTCAAATATAAAAGCACAATCACTTCTACATTTAAAATAATTAAATTTTATGTGTATGAAGTGATTTTATAATTTTGAAACAACACTTATTTAGTTAATTACAAATTTTACTTTATGCATGCACACACATATTCTTTTTAAAATGTACACAAACGTGTGCCTAGCAAGATACTGCTTTTTGGTTTGAGCATATTTATTTTGATCCACTGTATTTCATAGATTTTTCTCTCCTGAAAATGTTTTTCCAATCAACCATGTATGGAAAATACTCACCGGTTTCAATTCAGGAGCTTAAAATTAAAAAAAAAAAAGTATTGAAAATCAATCACAATTGATATGAAATCAAATTTGACTAATTTTCTAACAGAGTGGATTGGTTATATGCTTGGTATAGACAGTGGCGAGGAATTCAGAATTGGTGCAATAAGGTGCCAGTTGATATATTTACCTCCTAGCCCAAAACTTACATATTCTATGAGGAAGGTACAATAAAAAAGCATTCAATATTTATTCAAATTGGTTCAACAGATTCATATTTAGGATATTCCTGTTTGGAGATGAATGGGTAGGTTACATTTGCTTATTACTGCAGAGATTCAAAGAATAAAGCAATTGAATAGCTCCTTGTTTTGTAAACTAACTCTGAACTTATCAATTTGATCTCGTTAACTTAGATTGCAATTCTTACTTTTTATCATTTCAGCAAAATATCTAAAGCTGAGAAGGATACAAAACGACATAATGAAATGCATAAGACTCTTAAAGATTTCTCAGAAAATTCCAAAGAAACTGTGAAAGTTTTCCCAGCTACGCTCAATTCTTTTGAAAGAATGTTGGTGCATGAAGTAAGGAAAACTATATTTCTACGTATTTCTTTGATTGACTTAATTGGCAAAGTATTTGTGTTGAAACATTGCTTTTTAGTAGTGTCATTTTTTGTTATTTATAACACTATTTTTGTATTTTATTAATATACTCAATCTTGTTATGTCTACATATATATATATATATAATCTTGGCCATTTTTGTGGTATCACCCATAACACCGAAACCACAGTGCCATGATGTGGGTGACTGAAGAGAGACATTGTTGCCCCCATGTTTTGTGTATACTTGTATTTGCTATATATACCATTAGCGCCCCGCAGTTCTTCTCCATTGTTATATAAGATTAGATATATATATATATATATCTTTTTGATAAATTATCAATCTTGTAGCCATGATAAAATGCACCCAACGTACTCTGTAAAAGGGTTGGCAAATTGAGCAGAGACAATGTAAGGTTGAGAGGACCCTTTAGTCTTGTTGAGGGTATGACAACCTCTATAGTACTGGTACCACAAAATGCACCCAGTACACTCTGTAAAGTGGTTCTTGATAGGAAGGGCATCCAGCCGTAGAAACCAAGCCAAATGAAATGTACTAGTGAAACATGGTCCCCTGACCCGTCTAGGAGAGTGGTGACTCCAAATAACAACTGACATGGACCAAAATCACCTGTCCAGCATGGAAAGCAAACATGCCAGCATGGAAAGCAAACATAAAACGACGATGATGATGATATGGATGATGGATGATGATGATGATGATTCCGTTTTCCATGCCGGCATGGGTTGGACGTGTGATTTTGGCCTGTGTCGGTTGTGTATGGAGTCACCACTTTCCTAGACAGGTCGGGGGACCACGTCTCACACATATTTCGTTTGGCTTGGTTTCTATGGCTGGATGCCCTTCCTAACACCATCACTAGAGAGGTTGTCATGTCCCCAACACGACTATAGAGCCCTCTCGACCCTGTGTTGTCTTCGAACAGTCGCCAAACACTTTACAGATGATGTTATCAGATGATATCTACAGTACGATAGCTGATATATTACCCAACTGAATTTGGTGACAATATAAAGTATAAAATCAGTAAAATAAATTGAAAAAAATAATGCTACCAAAATGCAATAAAATTATCTCTATTAGTTTTATCAAAACAATTTTTTATTGGCAGAAAAAAATAAGTTCATAAAATATCAATAAGAGTTTATTTTGAGATAATTTTAATTATAATTATTTTGAGAATATTTTATCCCATTTGTGTCTTAGCTAGGTTTGTAACAATGTTTAATTAAGAAAAGCAATATGATATGTATTAGGTAATTCTAAAATATATTTGTTTCTGTTTATTTTGCGTTTTTTTTAATTTATTGCTATTGAATTTTCAGATATCCAACAAATTAGGTTTGGTTCATATCAGTGAAGGAGAAGGCAAGGACAGACAAATAATTGTTAAAAAGTCAAATGACGATCAACAAGAAATGAAGCTAAATGATACACTTGAAACTAACTCTTTGAAAGACTTGGTTGATAATGAACTTATAGATAGCTGTACAGGAATATCTACAGCTTCTCCATCTAACTGTGATATTATAACGGTAAACCAGGAAATGTCTATTGATTCAAACAAATTGTTTGATGAACCAATTCTCGCGACAACAAAACAGGATAAAATGACAAAAAAAGTCAGAAATCAAAATAAATCAGCACCTGTTTTTAATTTTGATGGACCTACGGAGGATACTGTAAGGTGTTCTTATTGTTTCAAACAGATTTTAAAACGTAATTATGACTTGCATATCCTTCATTGTTTCAAGAGTAAAAAACCACACATTAACAATTCTAAACAAATACAAAAGACAAAAACTAAACCAAAATCTGATAAGATGACAAATGCTCTAGCTAAAGTCGACCCAGATGACTTTGATGCTTTAATATCAGCAGCTATTGCAGTAAACAATAAATGTAGTTTCCCTAAATGCAGAGAAAAGACCCATATACTGCGTATTCACTGTCAACACTGTAAGCTTCATTTTTGTTTATCTCATAGCATGCCAGAGATTCATGGTTGTGGAGCGGAGGCAAAGGCTCAGGCTCGTAAAATAATTTCTCGTGATGGTGTAATTTATAGCGGAAGTGGTGTTCCTTCCAAGTTACCAAATGCATCCAAAAGTGCTCGTCTTCATAGTAAGTTAGATAAAAAATTGACGGAACTGTCAGACCAGCGAAAACACAAACAGAAGAAAGACTAAACAATTTATTTAATTGTAATTACAGGATTATTGTTATTTCCTTTGTATCCAACATCTAATGCCTATTTATTAATAAGCAGTGTTGCCTTTAAAAAACAAAAAAAGGTTTTATTTTGTCAATGGTTTTATCAAGTCAGATTATAAAAATAAAGTTTGACTTTGATAAGTTATCAAATTTTACGCATACCAACTGATTATTTACTTACAAAGTTATTTTCTTTGAAACATTTTAAGATATATTGGCAATAAAATTTGTACTATATACAAAATATAATTTTATATTTTGTATAGGATTGTTTTTCTTTTTCAGTTTCAGCCATTCATGTTCTCCAGCCTTTACTCCATCAAAGAAATGGCCAAATGTTATTCAAGTGCTCAAGTAGTTAGAGTGTGTGTGTGTAAGGGTGACACTGACTGTGATGTGGTATGAAGTAGTGTTCTCTAATGTAACCTGTAAAGATTTGTTTGGGATGACTTTTGATCTGTTCTTGTGGAGCCAACATTCTAGTTTGTGTGTGTGTGGCTGAAGTCATTATCCAGCTATGCTTCACATAAAATCAAACAATGTGGGGGGGAAGTCAGGATGGTGTAGTGACTAGCCATTACCTTTCTTTGATGAAATCTCTGAATTCATTATCATCCTTACTTTCACACTCATCATCTTCGTGCCCTAGAGGACGCTTGCTGCCATCCATCTCAGCCTTTCACAGCTGTTGCTGCAGCCAACCATGGCTGCCATCCCATTTCTCTACACTCCTTCTCCAGGTTGTTCTAGGTCTTCATATTTCACCTCACCACTTCTGGTCATATTTTCCTTGGTCTGCCTTCACCATGGGTACCTGCCATCCTCAGTTCATGTTTTCACCTAACAGTGGTGATCTATTTGCATTAAATGTCCTTACCTGTGCAGCTGCCTATGCAGATTAGATAATGTTTTTAATGCTCAGTCACAGGGTAGAAGTGACAACTCCATTTCAAATTAGTTGTCTCATTTGTCGGAACAGTATGAAACACATATGAAAGAACTTTGTTAAATCAAATGAAAAATATAATCTGATTAAATCAAATTCTTATAAAGTCTCCTTCAATATGAAGAAAATATTGAAATAAGCTAAAAATTCTAATATATTAAAAGCTAATTTGAATTGTGAGAAACATAACATTTAAAAGCTTTGTTTGTTGAACTTTGATTTAACAGTATTATTTTTATATTCTAATTTATAGTAAAATGTTATTCTATGATAATATTCCAAATAAATTCGATTGAAGAATTTGTTTTGTTCCTTTTAGGATTCATTGTCAGCTTCAAAAAACGTAACCAGTTTGCATAGGTCATAGTTTATAAGAATGTCTTTGAGAGTAGATAATATGCTTTTGACATCATGTCCTCTGAATCTATTACTGTCAATAAATAAATCTGTTATAACACATAAAATATAGTTAAGGAATTCAATAAAATACATATATATGAACATTTAAATCAATCTTTTTTTTTCATATAGTCATTACATATATACAGAAAATAAAATATCTCCGCTTTTAATTAAAATACTTTGGATTTCTTTAGTGTACAATTTTCAATAACTTACATTTTTATTTAATTGCCTTGTATGCTTATTCTATATATTCTATTATTTTCCTTCCCTCTATATTATAGATTCTAAGAGAAGGAAACAGAACTAGTTCTGTAAGTCATTAAGTGATGGTTTCTAACATAGGTACAAGGCCAGAAATTTGTGGGGAGAGGAACAGTCGATTATATTGACCCCAGTATTTGATTGGTACTTTATTTTATTAGCCCCGGAAGGATGAAAGGCAAAGTTGACCTTGGCGGTGTTTGAACTCAGAATGTAAAGAGCTGGAACAAATACTGCAAGGTATTTTTTCAGATAATATCTTGTGGTTTATGTGGAGAGTCTGTTATATATGAGTTTGTGACTATGGGATTAAATCCGTACCAGCCTTTAATATAGCTTTCTGTGTGAAGCAGAGCTCACATTCCTAACTCTGCATCATTCACTGAGGATCTCTGGTATCCACTGCATTTAACCATGATAGGAATTTGATCATGTGGTTACATCCCCATACCATATACATATATGTAATTTTAAACTAAGTCTGGAGAGGACTTAATCGGAGATGATAACATAGGGTAGAGAGGACTTAATCGGAGATGACAACATAGGGTAGAGAGGACTCTTTAGTCATGTTGTGGACATGACAACCTCTCTAGTATTGGTACCACAATAAAATGCACCCAGTACACTGTAAAAATGGCTGGCAATCAAACAGAGGCAGCATAGGGTCGAGAGGACTCTTTAGTCATGCCATGCTGTTGACATGACGTCTCTAGTGTTGGTGCCACGATAAAATGCACCAAGTACACTCTTTAAAGTAGTTGGTGTTTGGAAGGGTATCCAACTAGAAACCAAGCCAAATGATAGTTGGTGTTTGGAAGGGTATCCAACTAGAAACCAAGCCAAATGAAATGTACAAGCAAGAAGAGGACCGCTGACCCGTCTGGTGACTCCAAATAGGAAATGACATGGACTGAAATCACCCGTCCAACCCACGCCAGCATGGAAAGCAAATCTAAAGTGGTGGTGGTGGTGGTGGTGGTGGTGGTGATGATTGATTGATTGATTAGAAAAAGGATATTATGAAGTCTCTCTAAATGGAATGAATTCTGGGAAAACCTATTTCTGATACTGTTTGCATTTTCTATAATTTTTCGATATTCTTCTGATAGGAAACTGACATCTTTTTCATGAACTTGCAATTCCTGGTAACAAAAAGGAAATACAAAAAAATATATTTTTAAAATAAAATCATTGACAATTTAACTCATCTGGGTTGGACAGGTTTGGAATACAGCATCTTAGCATGAGTTTCTGCATTCTCCAGTAGGGGACATCACCACCTAGTGTCTTTCAACAACACAAAGACACAGCCATTGCTATATGGACAAAACAATATCTTGTACAACATGCAATTAAAACTTACAAAGTCACTACAAATGCCCTGATATTTCCTGGTGACCCCACATACATAACAGTGCTAAAACTGCAACCCAAATAAAACCCCACAATAGAATACTGCTCCCACATCTTGGATGGTGCTGTTCCTACACACAAGAAAATCCTAGATTACATCTTAAAGAAAGCCATCCGGCTGCATGTTAAAGTCTCACTGAACATCATTTTACATCTGTGTTTCCATGTTGGACGGAGATTTCTTGAGGCCGTATTTTACAGTCGGATGCCCTTCCTGTCACCAAACTACCGAATGGCGAGGCATTTTGTTATTTGAAGATGTAAACAAACTCACCGGCCGATCAATAAACAGTGTCCAGCGAGGGCCTGCAAAAGGTCATAAGCACTACCGTCTCCTCTGACTAAGCCATTAAAAAAACAATTATCAGGCCAGATTTCAAGACTTTCTTCACCAACATCTATGCAGGGAACTTTTCCACCCAGCATGTATCCATTATCCACTTTACAAATCCATAGCAGTATAGTCATCTCTTCAATATGAATTGACCAGTAAAAGGAGAGAGAATAATGGATTGAATCAACCCCAGAATATTATGTTTCTAACATTGGTACAAGTCCAGAAATTTTTTGGAAGGGGAACAGTTGATTGCATCGACCCCAGTACTTGACTGGTACTTTGTTTATCGACCATGTCCAACTCTCTCTCTAAGAAATAAGCTGTGGTCAGGCCTGGAGAGGGGCACCACTAGGGTTTAAATAAATGCCCAAGAAACACCGTATGTTACGACAGCACCCCCACAACTCCATTGGGAGTTAAGGGCTTTGAAGGAATCGGAATTGGAATAAATTGTTTACCTCCAAGGCATCCAATATCTGTACATTTCTGGCTAAACTCAACTGCTCTTCCATCTTGGGGTGCATTATATTTAGTATGTAAGGTACTAAACTATTGTCAACATCTGAAAAGAAGAAGTTTTCATGAATTATGAATACCTCGCTTCCTCAATTTGTACATTGTCATATCTACTTTTGTTTCAACATTTTAACAATTAGAAGCATCCTAAATTTTCATGTAAGAAAACCTAAATGAATCAAAATATAGCCAATATTAATAATCCAATATAATCAGATAATAATATAAATCAGATATAGAATTTAGAATGTACAATAAATCATACTGAATTTAGAAGTAAACACATCACTTAGTACGTTGCTCTAGGTTGTATATATTGTAAGTACAATTATCAAAGTGAAGGCATGTGGTCTTTGGGCTCACGATCGTGAGGTCGTAAGTTCGACTCCCAGACCGGGCAGCATGTGTCCTTGAGCAAGGCACTATATTTCCCATTGCTCCAGTCCACTTAGCTGAAAATGAGTACCAACAGTAGCTGGGGGTTAACTCTGTGATGGACTGGTGTCCTGTTCAGGGGGGAGTCTGGTACTCTCAGTCACTTAGCGCTATGGGAACCAGGATAAGCTCCGGTCTAATAAAGTCCTTCTTGAGCCTTTGGGCCTCAACTTAACAATTGTCAAGATTTATCATCATCATCATCCATGCTGGCATGGATTGGATGGGTGACTTCGGACTGAGTCAGTTCATATTTGGAGTCAGGGGACCACGTCTCGCTCATATGTCTCATTTGGCTTGGTTTCTACGTCTGGATGCCCTACCTATCACCAACCACTTTACAGAGTGTACTGGGTGCATTTATCGAGGCACCACCACTAGAGAGGTTGTCATGTCCAAGACACAACTAAAGAGTCCTCTCTAACCTATGTTTTTTCGTTTGATTGCCAACCACTTTACAGTGTACTGAGTACGTTTTATCGTGGCACCAACAAAATTTAATATTTAAAAATATATTCCAACTAATACAGAAGAAAGAACTAATTAATAACACAATATTGTATATAAAATAATAAGAAACATTAAATTACACATTTACATTTAATAAAGTAATAATACTACGGAGTTGTACTTGTCTGGCAAGTGATAATACTTACCACATGTAATGGTGAGATGAATTTTTTTTTTAGTTGCTTCTGTTGTGATGAAATCTTTCAGAATAGAAATAGTTGAGATATTTTCAGAACGAAATAGTATTTCTCCTTTACTGCAATTAAGGGAAAAAAAAAAACGATTTTAATTAGTATTTAATTGGGTCGTTTAGATTTTGTCTTTACTGATTCAATACTTTCTCAATTTGGTGACTTCACCTGAGTTGGGGAAGAGAATATGCATCAGTTACATTGGTTGTGTAATAAGCAAGAGAAATGACTTACATTGGTACAAATATGTAATGAATGAAACATACGAGCGAGATGTGGTCCTCCCGACCCATTTAGGAGAGTGGTACCCCCAATAGGAATTGACGCGGGGCCGAAATCATCCATCCAACCCATGCCAGCATGGAAAACGGATGTGAAATGATGATGATGATGATAGTGGTGGTGGTAGCGATGACGATGACGACGCATGCATGCATGCATGCTTGCTTGCTGGATCGAAAATGTCATGACTTGTGGTGGAATGTAGCCATATTGTTTGCAGACTTGGGAAAAAGCGGTGAAATTCCCAGACTTGGGGGAAAAATGGTAAATTTTCCCTCAAAATGTTAACTACTCTTTCAATTGAAAATAATATTATTAGTAATTAAACATATTTATTAATGTTGTGGTTATTTGGTATATTATAAAATTATTTTTGTTTACACTGGAAGAGTAATATAAGTCATATTCTAAATGTAAGGGACATATTTTATGATTTTTAATGTGGTTTTTACAGGTTGATTTTAACACAAATATTTGTTATTCATGTCATCTGATGTAACAGCAATGTGTGATGCAGTAAGGCTAAAATTTAGTTGAAAAGTAATCTTAATAACGCAAATAAATAAATTGTTCTGACCTGTAAGAACACTCCAGCACTGTTTGTTGAAAAGCAGAGATGAAACAGTGAACAGCAGAGTCTTCAACTGGAGGCTTTTCTGGGAATTCTGGTAGACAAGAACTCCCCCAAGAATGAGCTTCTGTAAAGCTAAATTGGCCTTTCAATTTCAAAGAATTAAATGGCCTTTAAATGAAATAAAACAAAACTAACCATTACAAAATTGTCAAATCATGAATGTAGAACAATTTCTTAGACAAGTTTTTTGTTCATTTATTTCCAAATATTTCTGAATATATATTTTATAAGATGAAAAAAAGACTCAGGGTAGTGGAACTAGGAAGTCAAAGTCTCCTACTTTCCAAAATTAATGTGTGTTTTTAACTATACTAAATTGTAGAGAGGATTCTTCAGTTGTGTCATGGACATGACAACCTCTCTAGTGTTGGTACCCCAATAAATGCACCCAGTACACTCTGTACTGTGGTTGGTGATAGGAAGGGTATCCAGCCGTAGAAACCAAGCCAAATGGGACATACGGTTGGATGGGTGATTTCAGCCTGTGTCGATTCCAATTGGAGTCACCATTCTCCTAGACAGGTCAGGGGACCACGTCTCGTATGTTTCATTTGGCTTGGATTCTATTGCTGGATGCCCATCCTTTCACCAACCACTTTACCGAGTGTACTCTGTGTATTTTATCATGGCGCCAACACTAGAGAGGTTGTCATGACCAAGACATGACTAAAGAGCCCTCTCCACCCTATGTTGTCTCTGTTCAATCGCCAAACACTTTACAGAATGCACTGGGTGCATTTTATCAAGGTACCAGTACTAGAGAGTACAGTCTTGTCTCTTGCAGACTAAAGAGCCATCTCTACTCTACATAGTCTCCATTCTATGAGGGCAAACGTAACCTGAAAGTGTGAATAGAAAATAAGTTAAGTATGTATGTATTTATATAT
>JAOPJM010001042.1:9513131-9531424 GCA_027124095.1 Muusoctopus leioderma | reverse complement strand
GCAGAGAATGATGTCATTTAGATCGGGAAGTTCTGAGAATCCAAGAGCTCATCATATCAGCCATATCAACTTTAATGCCAGAAATAAACATCTGGTAGCTGGTGGTAGCCATTTGGAGCAACAATCCTAGAAGTACACAAGCTACAGTGAGCCTCTAATCAATTTAGATCAATCGGAAGCTTCCGATAAGGTTGACCATTGCTACATGACAGCTGCCCTCAGTGTAGCCAGTTTTAGTTCCGTTTTCAGAGGCTGGATCACTTCAATGTACAGTGGCATCTGTCTGTTGGTCAGACTAAATAGCCACCTCTCGTGACCATTTCAAATCACACACTCGGTTGATAAGGAGTATCCTCTGTCATCTTGTCTGTATATGCTGGCTTTCAAGTGACTGCTGTAGAAACTATAGGTGTTGAGGAGCATCCTGTCTGAACTGGAATGCAGGAAAACCATGTTGGTAGATGTGAACAATGTCAACATATTGGTGTTAGACACCATGGAGGTTGAGTCGGTGAACACCATACTAAAGGAGGATAAGTCAGTGGGCTTGCAGCTCAGTAACTGGTTGATGATGCACAGAAATGTGCTGAGGCTATGGAATCTGCAGATATTCCTGGTTGGTGAGCAGGTATGGTTGCCATTTGTCAGGTCCATTTTTCCACTGCCCGTCTATTTGATGGAGCTGTAGTCCTGGGTCAAGCAAAAACCAAGACTGGGCGCCCAGCATCTGAAGTGTTATCAGGCACTCACAGCCCTCTACCAGTCTGGCAATGCAGCCGATGGAACTTCCATGTTAGCTTTCTATCGAGGACTTGTTTGTTGAAGAGTGATGATGTTCTCAAGGAAACCCTGGGTATCAACAAGAATCAACTAATTGGTCTGTTTCAAAGGATTAAGGATAATATTTAGATTTATTTTAGCTAACACTATATGTATAGACAGATGTAAACACCTTGTCTTTATATACACTAAATCTAGATATATTCTGTAGTACAGTATATAGCATTGAAACAAAACACTGTTAATGTACCAATAATATATTTATTTATCTATCTATTTATCTATTGTAGGTAATTTAGCAGGGGACCGAGATAATGTGTACTGGAACCCACAAGATTTCACACTGTTAATGCTACAGTCTGCTACAAAACTCCACATTGCTCCAGATATTGACTGGAGAATGGAAATGACTCCAGTAGATTTCACAGCCAACATCATTGTTCGTATAACTCAGAACTTATCTTTAGCAGTTGGCAAAATTTTACACATTATTAACACAAAACCAGTAAAGAGCAGGTAAACTTTCTTTAAGCTTTCTCTTTTAACATAATCACAAAGACTCTGATACATGGAGGGAAATGTGAACATGAGTATGATTGTGTGATGTTCATGCCTTTCTCAATAATGTTAGCAATATAAGTGACAGGAGAAAGCTACAACTAACAATCAAATATGGCTAACGGACTAATTTGCAATATATAAGTTTTGTACCATTAATGTTTCCCATGCTACCATAGGAACGAGAATTGTTGTTGTTGTTTAGCTCCAGGTCATCCCTGACTGAACAGAATTATGATCAAAAGCATTCCAGCTGTGACCATCCAATTTCTTTTTTGCAGACAGACAGAAGGGTGTGGTTTGAGGGAAGTTTGGTTACTATTTTTAGCTGGTCGAGCAACTATGTAGATGCTCTCCCATTGACTTGTGGGAATGTATTTAGATGACATAGAACAAGTATACTTATAATACATTTTTTGATATATTTTTTAACGAGTATACTTGAGACAAATGAAGGTGTTATTATTATTTTTGATAGTTTCATGTGATTTTCTACTGCACCACCAGCTGCACCTCCATGTTATTAATATTATTATTATTATTTATTAATTCATTCTCTGTAATTTTTCCTGATATTCAAGTTGGTTGTTTGAATGGATGAACAGTCATGGATACAGTATCAGAACTATTTCATTTGAGGATTGGCGTGACAGGTAAGTTTGTGGCAGTATCATAAACACATGTGGGTCTATCAATTAAGAATTACTAATAATGTTAAATGTCTAAATTATAATAAGTTTTTTATTTTTTCAACTGTTAACCTCATCTTTAGAGATGAAACAGTTTTTTTTTTGTTTTTAACATTTACATCTACACTACATTAATAGTCTGGAAAATTTTAATCTTATTGAAAACAATGTTATTATATACATATATTACACCAATTATAGCATGGGACCATAAATTATTTGATCAAATACTTACATCAAATACATAAATTGTTTGATCAAATACATATACAAGGAAGGGTCATTACTTACCCACAATGCACTTATAATTTTTTTCCTATTGGTGAGAAAATTAGTTGTGTGAGCATCACTAGATGTGGTATCCTTCTAGTCACTACCGTGCAGGTTTGAACTTGAAACATCAATTAAGTTGTTGTTATTATGTTAACCATGGCTGCTCCACGTTCTGTTTGCTCCAAAGAAGAGCAGCAGAGTTCAATGACCTGTTTTTACCTGTGTAACTGAAGGTGTATGAGGGACTGAAATCCATCAGAGGCTTTCATCACAGTTTGGGAACAGTGTTTTGTTGCTACAGACTACTATCTACAAATGGATTGAAAAATTCAAAAATGATCGTATTTTTACTTTTTTTAATTTTCAGAATGAAGTTGGAGAGTACACTGTCCAATGAAAATAAGAAGTTATGGGGACTCGTGGAGAATTACGCGATGTTAGTATAGTTTCTGTCTTTTTATATACATGTTTGTATTGTTGTTGTTAGACAACGAATATTTTCCAGAACCATTTTAGGTTTTCTTAGATCAATAGATAGGGGGGGGGGATAACTGGGTAAGATGGATATATATACTTTACTTTAAAGTGTTACAGGTTTTTGGTTGAAGAGAAAGCATGAGCAAGGCAGAGACAATGTGTGTGGCAAGAGGAAATATATTGAGTGCAGTAGAAATGTTTAGGGGGGAGGGGTGGTGAAGATATTAACACATGTTATAGAAATATAGATAGATTTGGATAATTTACATAAAATATAATTATAAAATGTTATTTTCTCAGAGATAACTTTCAAAAATTATGATTGACTATCTACAAATATATTTCCACTGTATTTGTATTAATTTCTGCAGCAGTTTATAATTTTTCGACACAAATTCTAATTGCATTTGACTCACCATCACACTACAATCATAGACACACAATTTCTTCACTCTTCTATTAGCTGAGAATACTACAGGAGTTAATCTAGTGTGTGTAATGTATATATATATTGAAGGAATTGAGGGTACAATTCCTCACAGCGACTGGCCAGTTTCATCTCGTTCAAGAATCTATTCCTTGAATATAAATATATATACTCTACAAATGTATTGAGTTCTCTCTCTTCTAGAGTTAGCCTCAGCTAGTAATATATATATATATATCATCATCATCGTTTTACGTCCGTTTTCCATGCTGGCATGGGTTGGACATATTATATATTATATTACACACATACATACTCAATACCAGGGAGAGGAAGTGTGTGTGTGTTCTTTTGTTTATACACGTGTCTGTGTGTGTGTGCAAAATTAGACCGACATATTGTTGTATAACCTCAGGTCAGCCCTAATCGAACAAACCTATGGTCAAAGGCATTCCAACCATAACCATCCCGTCTTTTTTTTCAGGTATTGTATACCTCCGGATTACATTATTCAATCTATCTATTTCTTAAGACAGTAGGCTGTGATTTGAGGAAATTTGGCTGTTATTTTTAGCGAGTTGAGCGACCGTATTGAGGTTTGCTCATTCAGACATCTCACGGTTGTGCCTCACCGGTAGGTTATAATAATCTCTCTTGTTGACAAAGGGAGATAACTAGGGTCGAAGGAATAAGTAATAACAGAAAAGGCGCTTAGAAACAAAAGTTTAGTGTGAAGGAAAAAATTCGCACATAGTGAAGAAAGTGGTGAATGAATAGCGAACAAATTCCCAATCAAGAAAATGGTGGGACACAACATAAGAGAAGAAAAAATACAAGGTAACATTAATAATACAGAAAGGTTTAAATGAACAACAAAAATAATAAAACAAACATTTGATGTGTTTACTAGATAGTGAAGTGGGAGCAGCATAGCCGAATGGTTATAATATAAGTTCCATTAGTATTTTACAGTCTCAAATTGGTGCTTATAATGTCTAATATAAGTTCCATTAGTGTGTTACAGTCTCAAATTGGTGTTTCTAAGGTCTAATATAAGTTCCATTAGTGTGTTACAGTCTCAAATTGGTGTTTCTAAGGTCTAATATAAGTTCCATTAGTGTTTTACAGTCTCAAATTGGTGTTTCTATGGTCTAATATCATTGACATTGTTTTGTTAGTTCGTCTTAATTACTTACATTTAATTTTAAAATACACTGTTAATTATATATATGATCTCTTTATTATTTGTGTCTCCCCTGCAGGAATGCCCAATTTTTTTCTTCTCTAAGTACTTTCAAAAATTGTAATCTTCTTGAAATTCTGGAGAAATTTGGCCTGACATATCCTGAAATAGATTCAGCTCTTTTGAAACTATATTTTGACAAACTCTGCCGCCAGGGAGTATTCCAGAGATTATCAAGAATGAGTGCTGTCCGTAAGTTATCAAAAACTTTTTCCTGATTAACTACAAATATTCATCGTTATCCTGAGAGGCAGAAATGGTATTTAATTTCTTCCCTCTCTGTTTATTGATTTTCTTGCCGATATACATCAGTGAAAGATATACACATACATCACAACTCCCAATTTCCCATAACCGTAAAAATAAAGTGTCAATAACCCCCCACTGATGGATACTTCTGGTTGAGAGAGGAGTGGGGTTAAGCAATTGATTCTGTCTGTCACACTACTAGAATGGTGTGATGGAGCTGTGATAAATATTTTACTTTAATATTACAGATACTAATCTACATGGTAAGGTTGTAATTATAACGGGTGCATCAAGTGGAATTGGCTGTGCAATTGCAGAAGCGTTTGTTAAAGCAGGTGCAAATGTTGCTATGGCCGCCCGCAGAGAGGACAAGCTGCAGGAACTATGCAGGAAATTCTCAGAAGATGCTGAAGGCCATGTCATTGCTGTCAAAACAGATGTTACTAACAAACAGCAGGTATGGAAGTCATGTTTTTTTTGTTAGGTTCTTCAATTTAAGGGCTAAATGGTTAGGGTGCTGTACTAGCATAGCAAAGGATGTTGGGTTCAAATCACTGTGATAATGAAAATAACAACTATGTAAAGTAGAAGACTTGTTGTTGTTGTGTAGCCCCAGGTCAGCTCTGACCCATTGGTCAAATGTCCAGATGTGAACCACAGATCTGTTGCTGAAGATATATTGCAGAAGATTTTGTTTAAGTCGATGTAAATATTGTTATGGCTGAAAAACTGACAAGAACTATGTAAGAAATTGTAAGATGATACTCAAGGTTATTCAATGACCTTGAGTATCAGACAGCAGGCATTGGAAGTCCCTTCCTTTGTTTGTATACTTTGGGTTTTTCATTTTAACAGCTAAATGGTTAAGCTGCTGTATTAGCAAACTAAAATAAGTTGAGTTCAACTCACTGCTACAAAGCACCGTGATAAAACAACAAAACATCAACGATGACAACAATCATTAATGAAAAGGAAAAAAAACTTTCTCAATGTTTTTCTTTATTTATATATATATATCACCATCATCATCGTTTTTATATCCGTGTTTTCCATGCTAGCATGGGTTGGACGGAGATTTCTTGAGGCACCATTTTACGGTCGGATACCCTTCCTGTCACCAACCATACTGATTAAGTATGGAAATCCTCTCACTGAACTACCGAATGGCCGGGCATTTGTTATTTGGAGACAAACTCACCGGCCGATCGATAAATGTTCAGCAGTGACAAGCACGCACGCACACATATATATATACATACGACATGCGTCTTACAGCCTTTGTCTACCAATTCCACTCACAAGGCATTGGTCGGCTCGAGGCTATAGTAGAAGACACTTACCCAAGATGTCATGCAGTGGGACCAAACCCGAAACCACATGGTTGCGAAGCGAACTTCTTAACCATGCAGCCATGCCTGCGCCTATAAATGTATATATATATATATGTGTGTATGTATGTATATATATTATATATATGTGTGTGTGCATGTATGTATATATATATATATATGTTAATTTCTTCCAGGTGAAAGAGCTTGTTCGTCAAACGGAATGTTCTCTGGGACCAGTTGATATTCTGGTCAATTGTGCTGGCGTTATGTATTACACATTGATGAGAAACTGTAAAGAAGATGAATGGGATCGAATGATTGATATTAATTGCAAGGTGAGTCATACAGTATACAGACATACAATATACACCTGTATACAGACATATACAATATACACCTGTATACAGACATATACAGTATACACCTGTATACAGTATACAGACAAATACAATATACACCTGTATAGACATATACAATATACACCTGTGTACAGACATATACAATATGCACCTGTGTACAGACACATACAATATGCACCTGTGTACAGACACATACAATATGCACCTGTATACAGACATATACAATATACACCTGTATACAGACATATACAAAATTACACAACACTTGAAATGATCTTAGCAAAAACAAACAAGATTATAATCAAATGAAAGAAAAAATATAAAACTTTGAAAAATTGAATAATCTGTCATTTGTGTTTGTTCAGGGTGTGACAAATTGCATTGGGGCTGTCCTTGAGGGAATGATAAAGAAGAAATCTGGTCATATTGTCAACATATCCTCTGATGCAGGAAGAAGGGTATGTAATCATTTTAGCTTTATATAACCTTTCACTTAACTGTGCTTCGGTTGTCCTATTCACACCATTTTTACATTTTATACATTGTGTGAAATAATGTAGAATGTAAGCTTGTAAAGATTACATGTTAGTGATACCAGGTTGTGGATCTTTCATTTCATGTACATTACAAACACCATTGAGAGAAAGTATAGGGGCTCTCGTTTCCCACCTCTCTTGAAAAAAAGATCTTGGCTTTTGTTTGCATATCTGGAGAAGACAGTAGATAATTACTTCAGTGTACCCTACCTGAGATACTATGGTACATTCATACCATGTTACATTTGAAAACTGATGTGAATGTTGTGCGAGAGGGAGAAAGAGATTCTAGTTATAAAATACAAAACAGAAGAAAAAAATTAACTAACAAATATTTAATGGCTAATCTAAACCATTGTTTGTTTTAACTTCTTTTCAATGACTACATCTTCAAATTATATATCGTAATAAGTAGTATACTGTAATATCATTTTAGAAACTCATTTTCATTTGCTCAATGTTCCAAATAGGTTAGTTAGTTTTAAGTCTGATATTCTTGTAGTAACCCCTAGATACTGTCCATGCTACCCCACTGAGTTGCAGCAACGTTTTGGTTGAGAAACTCACATTTAAACACATCTATTCTGAACATAATAATGATGATGTTGATTTTCCCCATTCACACCAACTTAGTTTTGATTCCCAATGTCGCAGAGAACTGCTTCAACATCACTTCTCCCCTCTCTCTCTATATATATATATTATATATATAGCCATAGGTTATTCCATAGAGGCCAGTGAAATGGTATAACGGTAAACAAAGTACCTTGTGGTATTTAGTTAGGTCCCTTTATTTTCTGAGTTTAAACCCTGCCAAGCCCAATAAGTACCAATCAAGTACTAGAATCAGTGTAATCAATTAAACCCCACCCATAAAATGTATGGCCCTCTGTTGAAAATCAGTATCTTATTGGACAGTGACCTGTTTTCAATTCCTAATTGCAGTCATTTCATCTCACTTTTCAAAGACATAAACATCACCCAATCTCATTTTCTCTGTTATAAAACCATGTGTCTAATGAAAAATGCATATATTTAATATTCTGACCCTCACCCCTATTTTGCAGGGTTTTGCTGGTTTAGCTGTATATTCTGGATCAAAGTTCTTTGTTGAAGGTTTGTCCCAAGCTCTAAGACAAGAGGTGGCTTCCTTAGGAATACGAGTTACATGTCTTCAGCCAGGTGATGTGAAAACAGAACTATTAAACCATACAACAGATCAAGAGGTACCCACCATCTAATTATTTTACTTGCAATATCTTAATTAAACATTATATGTTTAAATGTCTTTGAGTGGGATAATTAATATTAGCCGTTTCACTACTGTATGTGACATTAGTCAGAAATTGTTCACTTTGGTGAAACTAATGTATGAAGTGTGAAACATTGGTGTATTAATGCAGGATGGTGTCTTGGCTGAGGTTACCAAATAAATGAATGTGGCACAGAGGAGATCTGGGCTCTGAACAATGTGGTGACACTGGAGAGACCTGGGTTGTGGAAAATGTAGTGATACTGGAGAGATCTTGGTTATGGAAGGGGTAATACTCTGCAAACTCATTCTTTGTTTGATCTCCATTCATCATTATGTGCCATATTTACATGTGCTCAGGCTGGGACTGAACTCACAAACATTTATTTCATGCAATCTTCCAACATAGGACAATACATATACCTTAAATTGATATTTTGGAAACTAATTATCAGTAATGTGATATCATCAGCCCTGAAAACAGCCTTTTTAAATTAATCTATGCAGCAGAACTTGTAAGATATTGGACTACTAAATCATAGGTGTCACGGTTAAACCTACAGTATTTCACTATGTACCTGCTCTAGTTATCAGGAAGAGGTTCTAGATATGGAAAGATTACTTACAATAGACTAGTGCCTTAGCCAGGGGAAGATTTATTTCTCATTTACTACAAAATTAAATGCTTTAAAAAAAAGTGACTGTTATAGTGGTGTATATGGTAAATGTTACATCTCTATACCTACCTTTATATCATAATTAAATACCCTATTACACATAACAATAGTTGGTTCAAAGTTTACTTATAAATGTTTGATTTTTTTCTTCTTTATTTTAACAGGCAAAGAACTTGTATGATGGTAGCAGTAATGTAAAGATTTTAGAGCCCGAGGATGTTGCACAAGCTTGTATCTATGCTACGTCACAACCAGCCTACGTTGCTGTTAATGAAATTCTTATAGAACCAAGAGAAACACCAATTTGATACAATTCTAGACAGTTCAAACTTGTTATTACAAAATAAAGGAAAGCAAACAATTATTTTTATCGGTTAAAATAATCCCAAAAGAATTTGATCTATTCTAAATAATTTTAAGGCTAATGGGGACTTTTAAAAACTTTTTTGGTGTAATTTTTAATTAAACCATTGATGTGTTTATTCTGGTTTCACATCTTGAAAAGGCAAATATTTTGGATATTAGAAAAGTGTATTTTGCTATGATAAAGGCAGTGAGTTGGTTGAAATAGTAGAATACAAGACTAAATGGTAGAATTTAGGTCCACCTTTCTTTCTCTCTAACTATCACCGAGAGTGACTTTGCCTTTCAGCCTGCCAGTTCATAAAATGTAGTACCAGTAATAGAATAAGGACAATGCAATCAACAAAATTTTAACTTATCAAAAGAAAACAATATTTTGCAAACTCAAGACATTTAAATATCTGAAATGCCATGTTTAGAGAGATTTCATTCTCAAAGAATTTCTATTATTATTGTAACATTCTATGAAAGAGTAGTGAACCCCTTTTCTCTAATTTTGGTTATTATACAAGTAAAAATAATGGAGACATGCATCTATGTCAAGCAAAATATACATACATACTCAATTGTATGACTTCCACTTCTATATTTAAAATATCCGTTAAATCATAACTAATATCAAGGAAAATTGGGTAAAAATATTAATATATTAAACTGATATGGTTTTCCTATGTTAAAGTATTTTTTTAAAAATATTTTGGGTGGTTTAGTAATGAAAGGGTTAAAGGATTTAACTTTCTTGTTGGAATAAATATACTATAACACACTTTGTTTCACTTTTACTATTTTAATTTTGAATATAAATAAATATAATAGCACTGGAATCTATCTCGATTCATTTCTTTGATTTAAAAAAAAAGAAGAAAATTCCTAAACAAGAAAGTCCATTTCTTAAGACGTGTATTACAGTGAATGGCTATGACCTTCAAAATTTTAAAATATTTCCCCAAATCTTGATCACATTCTATATGCCGAGTATAAAATTTGAACTTTGTGATAATCTAGAGCATCAGATCAAAATGTTTGAGGGTTTTACTTGATGTGAACTGAAGTTTTTGAATAAAGATATATTTATAAATGACAATAGTCAAGTGGATACAATGTCAGCAGCGTTGCCATCCATAGATTATGACTTCCTGATGTATAGATTTGATAGGTTCTTCATGGTTGTCTCTCAGTAGCAAAAGATGTCTATTCTATAACTCCGTGTGTGTGTGTGTGAAAAGTAGAGACTATATAGACTGTTACACATTACATAGTTTATAACAAGAACTGAGGCCTGGATCCTACAGTAAACCAGACTGATTCATTTGGAAAATTATATTAAAAAATAAAAACAACAAAATTTTAAACATACAATTCCCAAGGCGGTGCCCCAGCATGGCCGCAGTCAAATGACTGAAACAAGTAAAAGAGTAATTCCAGTTCCATTCTACTTTATAATACTTATCTTGCTCACACTGTAAAATTAACGCAGCACTTTGTAGTAAAACTGGCCATTTTTGGTTCTTGTTGGTGTTTAGCCCCAGGTCATCCGATTGAGTAGACTTATGATCAAATGCATACCAACTGTGACCATCCTGTCATTTTTTCAGGCACAGTGCACCCAGTACCAGATTCTCCAATGTCCTCTTCTAAAACTGTAGGGTGTAATTTGAGAGACATTTGGCAGCAATTTCTAGCAAGTTAAGCAATCATGTAGGTGCTCCTTCATTGGTTCGTATATATATATATATATTGTATATATTTGGTGTGTATGTGGTTTATATTTATTTAGATTGGATGACAATGAGAGCATTTTTACAATAACATTACAATGTCATTGTGGTTTTAAATTAGTATCACTGGGTGTTTGTAGGTAGTTGGACTTCATCATCATCATTTTTACGTGTTTTCTCCATGCTAGTACCATGGGTTTGACGGAGATTTTTTGAAGCAGCATTTTACAGTCAGATGCACTTCCTGTCACCAACCATACTGATTTAGTATGAGAATCACAACACTGAATCACTGATCGGCCGGGCATCCGGTTATTGGAGACATAAACAAATGTCACCGGTCGGTTTCAGCGATAAACAGCGTCAAGCGATGACACACAAGCACACACACATACATACATACACGACAGGCTTCTTCTGTCTACCAATTCCACTCACAAGGCATTGGTCAGCCCGAGGCTATAGTAGAAGACACCTGCCCAAGGTGCCACGCAGTGGGACTGAACAAGAAACCACGTGGTTACGAAGCAAAGTCCTAACCGCACAGCCATGCCTTGTAAAGATTGTACGGATTGATGAAGTTGGAGAACATAAACTGTGTTCCTTGCATGTCTAGGTAATGTTCTTTGTTGGTGGTGGTGTGAATGGCCATAGATAACAGAACAATGAATTTCAGCTCTTATGAACATGTTGGATACTACACATCTAGATAAACTGAAGTAGCTTATCAAAAGCCTGAGAATAATAGGCTAGCAGCTTTGCTTAAAACTACAAAATCTGGAAGTGACCACTACCTGGCCTTTTCAGGGTCATGTGGTTTTTAAAAAATGGTAAAGTAGCACAGTACCAGAGTTTAGTTTCATTCTTCTTTGTTCTGAATTCAAAACTCACCAAATCTGACTTCTTTCTTTTCCTTTTTCCAGGATCAGTAAAATAAGTTACCATTTATTAACTGATACAAATTCAATCAACTATAATCATCCAGCCTATACAGATGTTGGCCTATTCTTTGAGAAGTCGTTACATTTACAGCTAAATTATTTTTAGAATAATAAATAATATGAACTAATTAGTAATCAAAATGGAAAAATCTTATAAACAAGAACGATGGAAATTTTGTACTAAACTGAACTATTTTCTGTAAATTCACACACACAGATAACATATTAAATAAGTGGTTAAATAAATAAATAAATAATTAGAAATAAGAACAATGGAACAGTTTAAATTCTTCTTTTTTTTTTTAGAAAAACAACAAGAAACAACAAAAAAGTGAATACTTTTCTAAATTGATATTTTTAAGATATAATGATTAATTTAATGAAATGAAAGGATGGAATAAAATGTTTACTTGATGAAGGTTTCAGATTGATGTAGTCTCCGGCAAACTTTCAGAGAATTTGGTTTGCGGAAGATTTTTTTTTTAAATCTTTTTTTAATTCATTTTATATGAGTTTTCACAGGATGAGGAGTTCTCATATCTGAGAATGAAAAACCATATTTATAGCGTGACTATTTTTCCTTTCATCAAGGAAAGACAGATGAAATATATCAAAATATTTACACAATGTATATTGTATCTCTTGAAACGGTTTTCTTTCTTTTCTTTTAACTATCTCTCAAAAAAAATTAATAATAATAATAATTCTTTCTAACACAGGCACAAGGACAGAAATTCGGGGGGAAGGGTAAGTCGATTAAATCGACCCCAGTACATGACTGGTACTTTGTTTATTGACCCCGGAAAGATGAAAGGCAAAGTTGGCCTCGGTGGGGTTTGAACTCAGAATGTAAAGAGCCGGAACAAATACCTCAAGGGGGCATTCTGTCGGATGCTCAACCGATTCTGCCAATTATTATTATTATAATAATAATAAAAGATGGGCCACAGTAAATTGCCAGTGCTACAATCCACAACCAGCCTGATTGATGTGTTTCATGTTTATATGTCCATTGAAGTTCACACTTTCAATTACTCAATCACTCAACAACCAATAGATTAACAATTATTTTTTGTTTTGTTTAGTTAAAATTTCACTAGACATGGGAAGAGGGCCATTGGGATGGGAGAGGGAAGGAAAACTAGGTTACCATGACAGCAATATGTTGTCATGTCCTAATAGAACAAACACACATACAGAAACAAGAGGGGAGGGGGGGCTGTAGGATGTAACAAAAATAAAAATAATAATAATAATACTTGCCTAACAAGTTGTTGAATGTGACAAGTGTCTTAGTAAACAAGATATTTGTTCACATTATTATTATTGTTCTTGTTATATCTAATGGTTGAGAATAATAACTGTGCCATGGTATATACACATTAAAATATACAGGGCACAGAGATAGACACACATATGTACATACACACTCACATCCATGTATGTACACGTACACACACACACACACACACATGTGATGAGATGAGTTGTTGAGAAAAAAACACAGATGAGCTGCTACTTGTCCTGTCGTTTCACATTGCTCTTGTCACCACGACATTTTGGACAGTACCACTTCCCTTTCGGTTTGGAAGTCAAGTTTACACAGCTGAAGTGAAACCACTCAATGGGACATAAGTCGTTATCACAGCCGATCATTTCCCCATACGACACCTGGTTACATTCACAATATGTTGGTTCATCAGGATCAATAGGTGGATCAATCGGAGATTTTTCACTTTCTTTTTCTTTCTTGGTTTTCCTCTTCTTCTTCTTTCTTGGCACTCTATCTTTCTCCTCCTGAGAAAGGAAGAAAATAATAATAATAATGATAATAATTATTTCTAACATGGGTCTGAAATTTGGTGGGTAGGGAGCAGTCAATGATATCGATTCCAATAGTTCACTGGCACTTATTTTATCAACCCTTAGAAGGATGAAAGGCAAAGTTGGCCTCAGTCGGATTTGAACTCAGAACACACAGAGGTGTAACCAAATACTGCAAGATATTTTGAATGTCATTTTTAATCATCATAATAATAATGATTTCTAACACAGGAAGATGGCACACATTTGAGCAAGGGCTGCAGTGTGAAGTGGTGGTAGCAACAATTATAAACTAGAGACTGAATCAGAGTGATGTGACTTTAACCAAAGATACAATAAAATAAATGAATAGACTTGATTTGTCTATTATGGAATGTAAACATCGTATCTAATGAGAAAAAATTCTACCTATGTTCCTAGAATTGCCAGAGTTGTTAGTGTTTGGATAGAATACCTTGCAGTATTCAAACTGGTTCACTGTGCTCTGAGTTCAAATACCACCAAGGTCAACTTTGCCTTTCATCCTTTCAGAGTAGACACATAAAGTACAATCTATGGCAGCGGACTGGCAACATTGGATAGGATGCCTTATGGTATTCGTTTTGGCTCTTTGCCTTTTGAGTTCAAATCCTGCCATGGCCTACCAGGGTGGTAGACTTAATCTGTTACCCAGTTTAACACCACCACCTGGCTACCCTTGGGCGTCTTTAGTGGAGTTCACTCTGTTGCAAGCATTCAAGCCAGGTCTCCGATCTGATGATACTTTCCTCCCTCCCTCCCACCAGTCTCAGAGGCCCTGAAAAAGGGTGATAGGCACTGCCCTCCCTCCTGACTAAGTAATAAAAAAAAAAAAAGCTAAATCTTCCCACAAAAACAACGCCCTGCTGGGCAGGTATTTTCAAGGCTTAACCTCACTAAAAGTATGACTTAAAACTGACTGCTTCTTGTTTTAAATAATTTTAAGCAAATCACAGTTGCAGTTATATAAAAAAACATTTTAGTTAGAATTGCTGAGTTAAATTTCCCTCGACAATTTCACTATTTCAGTTAAGCTAACCTATGTAGTATACAGGACAATATCATATCTACAAAATGTAACCCCAGGCATAGATGTGTGGTTAAGAAGTTCACTTTGCAATCACGCTGTTCCAGGTTTGTTCCCACTGAGCTGAACATTGGGCAAGTGTCTCCTACCATGGCCTCAGGTTGACCAAAAATTGCACGGAAGCCCATCGAATATATATATGTATGTAAGCATATATCTTTCACAGATGTGTATCATCGAAAGATGTAAACATCAGTGAGAAAAATGATAAACCTGTGCTTTTAAAGAAAACTCTCTTGTGGTATTTTTTCTGCCCAAATTGTAGAGACATTCCCTTGTCATTCTCAGCAGCAGAAACCAGTAATTGGCCCATTGCAAACCTGTAGCAAACAATGGTATTGTTCCATATAAAAAAAAAAAAATTCTCAATTTAATACATACCGCTACCTTTTTCTCCTCATCTTTACTAATATCATGTGTCTTCTGTCGGCGCTGTCTTTTACTGCCTGCTTTCTCATTCCTATCATTTTCCTGTTTCACTTTAGCATTTGTGAAATCTTCTTTGTCATTATCTTTCCCTAAAGAAGGATCTGAAAAAATGAAAAAAAAATCATCATATATATATATATGTTTATTGAAACAATGTCTCTCACGACTCGAGTTTCACACCACTGCGATCTTCAGGTTTTTGCCTGAAGATCGCAGTGGTGTGAAACTCGAGTCGCGAGAGAAACATTCAGTTTCTATAAACCATATTCTCTACAACATGTATTGAGCACTCCTCTCTCATTCGTTCGGCATACATTAACGTGTATATATATATATATTTATGTGTGTATGTATGTATGTATCACCATTTTTAAGTCTGTTTCCATGCTAGCATGGGTTGGACGGAGATTTCTTGAAGCAGCATTTTACGGTCGGATGCCCTTCCTGTCACCAACCATACTGATTAAGTATGTATACATATATATATATATTGAAGTGCCATGAGCACTGCCCCTCCCCTTCTCAGACTAAACAATAAAACAAGGAAAAAATAGTAAAATCTGACAAACACAACGTACCTAGGTTTTCCCGATCTTGTTCTAGCTGGCGGGACCGGTTCTCAATTAGATCAATAATAAGGGTCATCATGTTCAGCTTTTCGTCCCCTATTTCTTGGAACTTTAACAATGCACGTTGGAATATAATGAAGGACTTCCGCTTTGCAGGGCCATCAGCTTCATACATGCATAAGTGATGGCGATTGATATCTTGCATAATTTCTGTAACAAACAAAAAATGTATAGAATCATAAATTAAATACAAGAATCTTTAAGAGGCCTTAAATGTATGGTATGGAGAAGGGTTGGGTAGAATGAAAGTTTGTGATAGTCATCATGGCTACAGTCATGTATTTCTTCAAAGGTGCTAAAGATATAAGTGAAATGGAATGGTTGCCAGCTGTTTACTGGGTGTTTTCTTTACACTTATCTATTGAAATTATCTTCGCTTAAGGAGGAAAACACACACCAAGTGGTGATTGCTGCCAACTCTGAATGAGAAAGGGAGATAATCTTGAGAAAACAAGGATTTCTTGATTTTAACATGCCATTAAGGAAAAGACAACCTGTTTTTTTCTGGAGGCACAGGGCAGTTGTGGACAAGTGTTTCTGTCTCAATAGACATCATCAGCACAACACTGTCCTTCGTTGCCTCCAGTCAGTGTATCTAGGACTTCATTATTATCCAATGTGTCCTCATTTTTAAAGACACTAGGGTAGAATTTGAGGGAGATTTGGCTGATATTTCAAGCAGGTTGAGCAACTACATAAAGGCTCCCTCAATAGCTCAACAGTATAGTAGTATATCCACCTGATGATAGATGCCCGTGTATAGTGAATTTACATGGATTGTTGCAAACTAGTCATCAGAGACAGCCCCAAACAAAACCAGGGCCTTGATTCAATGGTAAGCATGACAAAGGCAAATGGTCTGAAGCTGAATAACAAGCCTGTATGTAAATTTGAACCCCCAAAACAGCAATGTGAACCAACAAAACACACATTAATTATTCAGTGCTCCTTCTATCAGCAGTAAGCTGTACCTGACTATAGTCCTATTTACTATTAGGTAGGATGATTCAGCAAGAGTTAAGTTTTGGGGCTCCAGCGACAGTATCTATGTCACTGATCCAAGTGACTCAGTCAACTGCGACTCTACAATGACACACAAAAAGTGAAATTCTACAGAAAACAAGTAACCCAAGAACAGAAGTGTCTGCCTTACTGCAACTTACAGAATACTAAAGAAACTTTGCAGAGAAGCAACATTTCAATAATAGCTTAGATTCCAAATGTAAAGTTATTCGTAGTTACTGCACAAAGACTAAAGAGAGATTCCTACATTCTTCCAAAGTCACAGATTCTCTTCATATATATACATTCTTATCATTGACAAAAATATCTGATATTTTATTACCATTATGATTGGTGGGAGGAGTAGTGAATCGACAGTATTTAGTTACATTCTAGGAGGTGGATTAGCAGAATCGTTAGAGCATCAGACAAACTACCTTGTGGTGTTTGTTCTGGTCCTTTACATTCTGAGTTCAAATCCTGCCAAGGCCAACTTTGCCTTTCATCCTTCCAGGGTCGATAAAATAAAGTACCAGTCCAGTGTGGTGGATTGGTGGAATTGTTAGTGTTGGACAAAATAATATACAGAGATCAAATCCAGCCAGAGTTGATAAAATAAGTACCTGTATTGTATGGGGGTTTATTAAATCAACACTACCCCTCTCTACCTCACACTCACATTCCAAACAAATCTATTGCCTTGTACCAGAGTTACAAATTATCATTATAGAGGTAGAGTGCCAGAAACAGCAGAAGACCTGATGAAGAGACTTACAGTATTGTTTCACCTCTCCATGTTCTGAGTTTAAATCTCAACTTTGCCTTTTATCTTTCAGGAGGTCAATAAAAATAAGTCATAGGGTCAATTCAATGACTTATGCTTCTCTCCTACAAATCTAAAGCTTTGTGCCAATGTTAGAAATCATCATCTACTTTTCCATGCTGGCATGAGTTGGACGGGACGTCACAGGTCGAGTCAGTTCTTATTCAGATTCACTGCCCTCTTATATGGATCAGGAACCACATCTTGTTCTTATGTTCCATTTTTTGGCATGTTTTCCATGGCTGGATGCCCTTCTTATCACCAACCACTTCACAGAGTGTATTGGTGTAGCAGTATCATCATCAACTGGTACAAAGGAGACACAACAGCAAAACATTAAATTGATGGACCAGGTTATGAAAGTTACTGAAACAGTTATAGCATAACTGATTAGGAATAGAATTAGCCTAGACAAGATGCAGTTCTGGTTTATGCCAGGAAGAAGCTCCACTGATGCTCTCTACCTACCGAGACAATGTGAAGAACATGGAAACAGATGGACTATATATATATCATCATCCTCATTTTATATCCGTTTTCCATGCTGGCATGGGTTGGACGAGTGATTTCGGCCCGCGTCGATTGTGAATGGAGTCACCACTCTCCTA
>JAOPJM010001042.1:9499072-9509120 GCA_027124095.1 Muusoctopus leioderma | reverse complement strand
TACATACATACATCATACATACATCATACATACATACATCCCATACATACCATACATACCATACATACCATACATACATTCATAGATGTATATATATATATATATATGTGCCAACATTTTCGTTACTTTCATAAAATACCCGGGCAACGCCGGGTACCTCTGCTAGTCTTCAATAACGGATACTTAATATTGGTAAAGGTCGTCAGTTCAATCATCAATGTTGTAACGCAATACGTAGAAAAAATGTCTTCTATTACAATTCCTTTCGCATCTAGGATCCATTATAGGAATGTGCTAGTCTTTAGTGTGCATCTATTTCCATTACTCCGTTTAACTGCCTAATTGCAAAGTATCTGTGGGAGAGGTACTTACTTAATCGTAGACCAGAGATTCACAGATGTCGATAGAAATAAAATTATGACAAACTAAATTATACACTTCAACAAACAACAACAGTAAAAAAAAGATTTTTTAAATTCGAAGGGAAAGATCAGTTATCAAAACTTACGTTAAATTGCCGAAACAAAGTGTAAATTAAAAGAAGCTTACTGTTCGTCAATGAAAGTTTATTTTACTTACCGCCAAATCTTTTAACTCTTTCACTATTGAAAACCTAATAAAATATTCATTCCTATTTCTGTGAACTAAATTTGTATGTGAACCATCAAAGAAGAGCAGGAATCCAGATTTCCAAATATTTTGCTATTGTGGCTATACCCTGGTCATGTAAGATAACATACTCGAATGTGTGGGTGCACGCCATATTCCTATCCAGCATCGCGGATATTCCACTCCTTCCTCTAGAGCTGGGGAATCACACGGCTGTCTCCAATATGCAGTAAGTTTATTGTATGTGATTCAGTGTGACACACTGGACATGTCCCTCGTTGTCCAATTTACTCTTGTATATATGTCTGTAAATTGTGGTGATCATAGCAGAGGTGGACATGTTGAACTTAGTCGGAGCTTGTTTTATGTGGTTCGGGTCCTAGGATCGTATTAGAGACTAGTGAGGCTTATTAAGGCTTACAGCTATGTTGGTGTGTGTGTCTATTTTTGTTTTGTTTGTCAGAATTGGGCAATAGGGTAGACGGACCTTGTTGGCGACCGCTTCACCTGCTCAAAATCGCAATAAAAATCTCTTCTTCAAAGTATTGCCTATCGTCTTAAAAAAGGAACATCTACTGTAGAAGTCAATTGAAGTTATTTTGTTTAGACTTGTACAGAGAAGAGTGGCTCACTTCAAAATGTTGGTGTCTTCATTTGTTTTGCTCTGTCAACAATATTTCATGAGACGCAGAATGGTAGAAAAGTTATTAAAACGGGACAGGCATTGAAATAGTTACGTAACATTATATATACATAGACACATATACATACATACACACATATACATACATACACACAAACATACATATATACACACATACATACATATATATATACATACACATCCGTACATATATATACACACACGCACCACACCATTGATATTTCATAGCTTTTATATATATATTAATATCTTCTCATCAATTATATATTTGAAACCTGATTTCGCTTAGAAGTAAGGATGTAAAATTGTGCTTCAAAACTGAAAATCTTAAATGTGTTTGCATTTAAAAAGAATTATGTACCAAAACACGGGAATTGCTGGAAATTGAGAGTTTTGTCAGTGATACTTTATTTATTTCTCTCCAGAGGAACATGGAGAAGATTAAAGAAACTTGACATTCTTACAGAATACTACGAGGTTTGGGCGATGTTTCGTTTTGGTATCCTACAAGGTTTGTAATATATATAAGAAGACATCAATAGTTGCTCTTTCAATTGTTTTGTTTGTAAACGTTCAAGTTCAGTATCAGAAGAAAGTTACATAGCCTCTGATGTTCCCCTTGAAAAGATGTGCCACAATACAATATTTCAGGCACCTTGAAACATACAGACAGACATAGATACAATTTCATACATTATTATATAATGAGCTGTATTATTCAATTATTGTGTTGATTCAAAAACTATTATAGTTTTCTTAAATATATAATTTTTCAGCTATATCTAAATATAAAATACAATAAAATGAGCGAAAATATAAAAAAAAATAATTTTTTATTAAAAAAACTGGTAAATCGAATCTGTATCTCCCAGCTGGCATCATTACTTTAAGGGGCGCTTCTCTTTGATGTAACCATTTATCACCTCAATGAACACCACAGGTAAATGAAACAAAATCCCTCATATATGTGTGTGTGTGTATATATATATATATGTGTGTGTATGTATATGTATATATATAAATACACATGTATATATCTGTGTGTGTATAAAGTATTTTCATATGATACAAACTTTCAGAAGTTTTGATATATATATATTTTTTTTTATGACATTTTTTTTTGTTGTTTTTGAGAAAATTAAGCTGAGAATATTCAAGTCATTTTATTCATCTATTTTTCTTTAATGTTGTTCATGATTAGAATTAAACAACTGTAATTGTTCAAACTTTACACTTCTCTATTCCTCCACTCGATGAAATTTGTAGGAACCCTAATACAAATTAGTTTATTACTCCTGCTGAATATTTCATAACAATGTATATCATTTATGTAGATAAATCTATCTAGTTAGTTACCAGAATACCAATTCTTATTGCAGTAGGGAGGAATCCAGTCTATTACTGATAATGGTAACTAACTTATAATTGTCTCATTCCCGAAAGGAGATCAATGGCAAAGTGGAATTTGAACAGAGAATAGTCAGGCACTGAACTAAATATAATGAAAACTATTCACTCTCGCCTGTATCTCCATCACCCTTAATGAACTATGTTCATTATTTCCTCTTGGGTCAATTAAGGACGAGTTTTCAGGTTTGGGGGATGATGTGACATTAATGCCTTTCTTTTAGCATAAATGAGTTGTAAAGAAGTAATGGTCTTGGTTCACCTTGGAGCGTACCTGTTTTCTAATTACACTTGCCATTAAGTAAATTGATTTGATTTTGACTAAACACAAAGCCTTATGTAAACAATGAATCGTTGCTAAAGCATTGAGAAATTTTAAAGATAAGTTATTATGGAAAGTTACTGCAATGCTGATCGGTCGTGTGTTATACGACAGAGACGTGGTTCGATTCCCGTACGCGGTCTGTCTTTTTCCCGTCCTTCAGGGGTACTTTACCCGATTTATATAACTACGGTTTGTAGTTCATAAGCATTGTAGTAACTTTCCATTATAACAAAGCCTTATGTGTTAGAGAGGGAGTGATATGGTATTGTGGCATTTAAGTATTTCCCAAAGCAGCGTTTCATCGCATCTTCAGGACATTTCACGTTGTTAAGTGACGTCTCTTGAAACTGTTATGAAATTCCGCCATTCTGGAAGATTATCTCATAATGTCCGGCACTCGTCACTGAAAAGCAGACATACACAGTAAATTACATAATGGAAGATATACACATATATATATATATCTCTCTCTATATATATAGTTGATTGAATTGACAGCAATATAATACTAGTGCTGATTTTATCGACCCTGGACAGATGAAAAGCAAAGTTGGTTTAAGCAGGATTTGAAACTAGGAATCATCAAATATTCCGGTCGGCGTTCTTCAATGGAAGAATTAGTCTACAAATAACGTCCATTGGAAATGTTTTACTATCTTTTATTTTTTGGTTTGCAAAGTTTGGGGCTATATGTTTAATGCAATTATTTCCCAATATTGACTTCTTGGCTAAAATATATTTTAGCGTCGTAAGATCTTCCTTGTCACCTTTCAAGTTTTTGTTTTGTTTTTCATTTGTCCCAGGTAGAACCTCAACATGTTTGTTTATTGTTTTCCAACTAACAAAATATTACAAACAGTCTTTGCATCCATTTTAATATAATCCTGGCCATGACAAATGAAAAAAAAAACTATAAAAACTTGAAAGGTGACACTGAAGATTTTACGCTGCTAAAATATATTCTAAACGATTTCTTAATAATTTTCGGTATTTTAAATAATAAAAAATAAAGAGAAAAAAAGTATATCGTTACTTATTTTGCAGAGTAGAAGTATATTTTATTGATACGAGCCCCTGGCATTCCTATACAATAGCGTCGGAAATTATCTATTTCGCCAAAAGCCATAATTTTTTCGGATCTATGATTTAGATATTGGGGATTACGAATTCTGCAAAAAAAAAAAAACTCACCCACACTCCACCCCTTTCACACCCTGGGGGTGATTTTTTGTTCTTGCAGAACCGTAATCTCCAATGTCTAAAACATACAGATCCGAAAAAATTATATATATGTATGTATGTATGTATATCTCATTTCAGAAAAGCCACCATGAGTAAAATTAAAAAAGTTGCCAGTTTTACTGTATTTTGTAATGATTATAAAAATCGACTAACAACAGCTTATCCTTTTCTGACATTGGATCAAATACAGCAGAAACTAAGAGAAAAGTGGAATAATTTAAGCCTTTCTGAAAAGAAATACTACAGCAAAGCTGTTCTATGTCAACCTATGCCAAAGGGCAGCTCAAAAAAAAAGTTCTGTAAACAAAAGAGAAGTAAACCAATGAAACAGGAAAGTAACAGTCAACACCACAATTTAAAAGATTTGAAACTTTACGAAGATGATTTATCTGGGCCATCTGATGAAAATGAAGACAAAGTTTTCTCAAGTTCTAGTCCAACAGAAAAATCATCTTTGTCGTCGTTTCAAAGAAGTAATACTAAATCATACATGACTTCCAGGTTACACCTGAACTATTCTGTTCCAGTGGTAGTTGATGAAACTCCTTTTGTACAGCAAGGAATCTTAAAGAAAAGGTAATTCATTCCTTCATTTATTGAACTACTTCAAACTGAGTTATTGTTACAGTACAGTGTTAAGCTGATTGTTGTCAGCTTAGCTCTGTAGAAGGGGGCTCCCTTTCTTGAGAATGCTAAGTTTCAACCAACCCTGCAAAGGAAACTACAGTATGAAACAAGTATAAATTTATTTGTGGTTCCAATTGGTTCAAATAGATTTGTGTTGTTATTCTAAATGTGTGTTGGTCAATTAAATGTCCGTTTATGTTGATCAGTAATAGTGTTTGTCAAGTTAGAGCTGTGGCCTTTTCTGTTTTTCTCTCTCCATCAATTTCAATGATGATGGCGAAGATACTGGCAGCATCAGATGGATGAGTCTACAATACAGCATTTCTGTGTGTCCTTTACCTATTATTTTATCTGTACAACCCATGTCTGACATAACTACTTCTCAAATATTCCCTGGTTTCCCCCTACAATCGGCATTTCCCCCCTCATTAACTTACATCACAGTTTCATCCATTTGCATTATATTACATAGCAGTGTAGATGTCTTCCCAACATACATTGGCCATTGTTTAGAAGAATATTAGAAGAATATCTGTAATTCTCATGTACTTTTCTCTCTTTGACTAATCTGAAGCTCTTGAAAAATAATGTCAAGGAGAAATGAAATTATATATTGCTATATTTTTAACAGTCATGAAGCCATATTATCCAATAATCCAAACCAAGCTATGGAACTTTATTAGTCAAGAACTTACCGTGCCACACATCAGTTCTCACTATATATAATACTAATAATATTTTCTTACATATGCAAGAAATCTCATATTTCTTGGGGTAGATGAAATAATTTGTCATGTTGAAGCCTTTACCAAGAGTATTTATGAGATAAAATGTTGTTAACTGTGAATCAAATTGAATTGTAGATATCACAATTATATAATTTAGATAAGGTCCATGAAAGATAATTAATTAAGGTATAGTGTAACACTAACGGTAAAATATTAGCCGCAAATTAAAAATTAATAATTTTATTATTAACTCTTAACATCCTGTAAGACACAGTTCCACATGTTACCATATCATCAAATGGATATGAATCATTGAATATATGGTGAAAGTGAAATACTTGTGTGTAAAAACATCTCAAGCACCTGTGTTTCTTCCCTATAAATTTCACAACAAATAAGATACAAAAAACCCGTTTTTTAGGGATTTTCTGTCCAATCATTACAGGATTTGGAAAATTTCAACAGGATGTTAAGAGTTAATAGCTGTCGGTTTTGGTAATGAGTATTCAGTTCAATGAACTGAGCTACCTGCTCATTGAATTAGCAAGTAAGTAGCTGAGTATTCCACAATCATGTGTACCCTTAATGTAATCCTCAGACCAAATCAGTGTGACAAAGCTAGTCCTTTGAAATACAGGTACAGTCCACCCGATGGGCTTCCACACAGTTTCTGTCTGCCTACCCAATTTCAATTACAAGGCTTGGGTTGACCCAAGGCTAACACAAAAGACACTTGTTCAAGATGCCATATGGTGGGATCGAACCCAAGACCTTGTGACTACAAAGCAACCTTCTTAACCATTTGGCCATGCTGTGTACAACCTTTACCATAAGCTGTGTCACTCTGAATGACTTGTATGTTAGGAGTTATATTTATATTATGAAGTCATATTTAATGCAACAAGGAATTTTCTTCAGGGAGATTATTTTGGTTTCACCCTAGGAAGTTAGAGGTAAATAGTCCAGCAAGTCAGTTTGCATATATGTCACTTGAGCTGTGACATTGTCACAGCTTGGTGTAATGGGTGCTTGTGGCTGATGAGACCCAACAAGTCAAAACAATCGATTGTCCTACAATTTATACTTGCTAAGTGTCATTTGTCACTTAACTGTGCTCTTTAAATAATCATTTCTTAAATGACATGCATCAACTTTTACATGATTTGGCACTAACCAGAAGGTTCTACATTGTTGTGACATTTGTGCTGTGTGTGTGTGAGTGTGTGCATGCATGTGTGTGTGTTTGTAAAGACTATTGCACTGTTTAAAACATGAAAACCTCACCACTTCATTGTTAATGAAATACTGTTTTCAGTTCAATAACACAGTTGTTGAAAAAATATATTACAAATAGATACAACTTATTAGAAAATGTCTTCTATATTATTTTTAAAATCAAGTAGTCTTCATAGAAAAAATTAATACTTATTTTCAGTTATTTCAAATTTGTTTCTGCCAGCTAGCTTTCATAATACTTGTTTCAGACAGCTAGCTATCATAATACTCAGTTCAGCCAGCTAGTTATATTGTATAGGCTTCAACCAACTGGTTTTTGTAATATTTGCTTAACCTTCTAAATAATATATTTAATTTTTTTAATCATAACATCAATAAAATCTGCAATTTGATTTTAATCTATATAACCATCAAAGCTTTTCAATTTGATTTTAATCTATATAACCATCAAAGCTATTTATTAATAAAATTATTAATGTTTAATTTATAGTTAATATTTTACCTTCACGGTTACAGCTGGCTGTGTCAAAAGGCTGCTAATTTTCTAATCAAAGGGTAAATGGTTCATAATCTGGCCAAGATACTTAACTTGAAATTGCCTCATTGATTTAGCTGTGTGTGAGTAGATATTGTGAGCAAGTACAGTTTGTCACCATAGGTAATATATAATTAATGAGTGCTTTGTTATCTACCAGCTTTTAATTCAAATCCTCCCATGGGAAAAAAGCTGTATTAGAAAGAAGATTTCTCTAAATTGCTTTACATATTAAAAACTGAGCTCCAGTCCACCATGGCAGGTTTATAACATGGGTTTATAACATGGGTTTATAACATGGGTTTATAAAATACTATTGAAAAATAAATGAATTTCCTTCTGTGAAATTCCTAATGTGAATGCTAAAGGGCTAAAAAAACTTCTCTTATATCTTCAACTAAATATAAATCCTTTAGAGTTAATCTTATATTAACTCTGTGTCTCCCCTATAGTATTCTTAACATCATCTATATTAATAAAACATTGATTGTCTCAATGAAATTGAATTTAATTCAGTTTGCTGAATATATGATGACTAAAAGTGAGATAGGGGAGGGAGGCAGCCCATATATTCTTATAAATAATCTATACTTAATTAAAACAGGATTTATATTTTCCCTTCTATGCCAGTTTCTTTATTTGATCAGTGCAATCCTTATTTTATGGAACTCTCCATGTATAACAAATTGAAGCTTTATAGATTTTTTTGATGATGATGATCCTTAATATTGATGTTGTTTTGAAGGATATCAAATTGAATAGATGTAGCTCCCTCTTCTATTCCCTTTTATCTCGCTTTTCAATTTCACAGAATCAAAGAACTGGCATTATCAATTTTCTCTCTCAGTAAACTCTGCAAGCATCCTTATTTCAAAAAAAAAAAAAAGGTGGTGTGAGGAGAGAAAAATCAATACAAAATATTCAGTTTGAGTATATTTGATAATACAGTTATCATTTGCTTATTTTCCTGACAGATTGCATCAAAAGGAATAAAACTCTATTTTTATCATCATTAAATATTATCTGTCATTACATTGAACTACTTTTATTGTAAAGTTTGGAATTTCATAAGAATTTTGTTGTTCTTCAGTTTAGAAATATTGCTGTTCAGTATAAATCCAATTGCTCTTGGGAATTTACTGTTTCTGGTTTAACATTTTGAATTTATTATAAGCTTAAATAAGACATACTTGATATAAACTAGTTTATCTAGCTGTTAGGTTTCTGAAATAAGATGCTTTAATTATATCTTTGAAAGAGATTTTGATATATTTTTTTTACTATGTTTCTGACAGTTTACAATTGATAGATGGATATAGAATAGTCTTTATTAAATCATACATTTTGAATATATTTTAACTACCCTTTCTGAAAACTGCAGCCCTAAGCTTGGGTTTAGTCATAAGAAGTGACTAAGAAATAATGAAATGGTTGATGAAAAATACCAACAGAAGCTCCCAAATAAATAATATAAATGTTCTTATAAATACAAATGAAATTATATTTTGGATGAAATTAAATTCAATAAATATACATTGAAATAAAAATATGAGGAAAACACAATCTATTAGACTAAACACATATATATTCATGTTTTCATCATCATCATCATCATCATCATCGTTTTACGTCCGCTTTCCATACTGGCATGGGTTGGATGGGTGATTTCGGCCCGCGTCGCTTCCTCATTGGAGTCACCACTCTCCCAGATGGGTCAGCGGCCCACGTCTCGCTTGTGTTTCATATACACACTTATATATACATGCATATCTATGTTGTATATCTATCTATTTGTATGTTTCTGGGAATAACCTCTACTGGCCCTTTAGTGCCCACATATTACCCCCTCCTTTTGCTGTTATCTCTATAGTAACTTCGCCCCTTTGAAGTCCTTTTATACTTTTCACCTTAACTTGTGTCCAAGGTTCTTTACACCACCATACATTTATTCTCCAGGATTGCCAGACTGAAAAGAGTTGGACAATCTGTGAAATTGGATATCTCTCCTTATCTGCCTTGAGAAAAGAAGTTAATGGAATACTACTTTCACTGTATCTTATTTCGTCCCCTTACCATTTTTCTATTACCATCATTATTATAAATACCTTGCAGGCTTAATTGTAACATTTTATTTTATTTTAATTCCTCTGATGATGTTGCACAACACATTGTACAATAGCTATCTGTATTACGTAAAGAATGAAATAATAAATTTAATCTGTTTTGTTTTCCTTGTTATTTTACCCATTATATATATATATATATATATATATACACACAAACACACATGTATTCACTAATGAAGAGAGAGAACAAGACAGTTCTTAAACTATATGACAAAATAAAAAATTAACACAATGAAAAAATATGTTTGTCTTTATTTGGAAAATTTTCAAAGAAAACTACTAGATTTGAAAGAACAGTTATAACAATTTATTTAATATATATACGCACACACTAGATATATTTTCGTATTTACGAGTACTTCTATTTACAAAATAATGTTACTGATAAAGTAAAGAGAACTCAATACCTTTGTAAGAGTAAATTTATTGCATAAACTCCGGTATAGTAAAATTATAAAGAATACACACACACACATATTCTGTAAGGGCAACATTTTAGAACCAGCATATATATGAAATCCAGCTGTGCATCCTACTTACGTATATGCA
>JAOPJM010001042.1:9479631-9490946 GCA_027124095.1 Muusoctopus leioderma | reverse complement strand
TCTGTCCTGTATACTTCTCAATTCTATCAATATACCTCCGTATGTCATCTCGAGTCTGTCCTGTATACTTCTCAATTCTATCAATATACCTCCGTATGTCATCTCGAGTCTGTCCTGTATACTTCTCAATTCTATCAATATACCTCCGTATGTCATCTCGAGTCTGTCCTGTATACTTCTCAATTATATCAATATACCTCCGTATGTCATCTCCAGTCTGTCCTGTATACTTCTTCCCAAGTCTGCCTCTACCATACATAATTTTTTCCATCCCACTTTGTGCTCACATCAAAGAAAGTTCATCCAATGGACATCTTCGCTACCCACGAGATAATGCTGACTACCCGGATAAAAACCCACCCCATGCCTTTCCACACCACGACTTTTCTAATGATAAGAGGAGTGATGATGGGGGAGGGGAAAAGTGATGATAGTGGTGGGTGAAGATGGGCAAATGGTGAGGTGGGCAGAACAAATGCCATCCCTTGTTACACATGCAGTGTGGTACAGTAAATAGGATGGGGGGGGGGGTAAATCAGAGGGTGGCAGATAGATGGGGCTTAATGGGAGTATACAAGGGAGGAGATACAGTGATACAACCCACCATTATTATTTTAATGATTTTTCTGTTAAGCATGCATCAGAAAGCAGGTCCTCTCCCACACAGCATGTCACCAATAACTGGTCTCTTATCTCTCTCTTCATGAGGTTCCATCCATCACCACTTCATCCCGTCTTCCTTCCTCTTCCACAGGTTCCATCCACTTCAAGTGCCCAGTACTTCTTTATACAACGAGCATCCTCCATATGCATCACATGCCTATACCAGCACAGTCTTCTCTCTTACATACTACAGCTGATTCCTCTTATACCCAGCATTTCTCTCAGTTCATTTGTGCATGCTCCATTGTTCATGTACACTAACATTAACATCCATTGGAGCATGCTTGCTTCATTTCTTTCCAATTGTTGCAAATCTTCAGCATTCAATGCCCACATTTCACTACCATGCATCATACAATCTTCCCTTCACTCTGAGAGAGAAGCTCTTTGTTGCCAGTAGAGGTAATAGCTCCCTGAACTTTTTCCATCCCATTCTTACTTTAGCTACTATGCTTTCAGAGCACCCTCCTCCACTGCTGATGAGGTCACTTAGGTAACAAAAGCTATCAACTACTTGTATGGAGCCTTCCAGGCAGCTGAGAGAATTTAACTTGTATGGAGCCTTCCAGGCAGCTGAGAGAATTTATTTTGTGTTCTTACTAACAATTCCTTTGCATCTGCCACACATGAAGTTTACCTTTTCTGCCAGCCTGCCAATAATTCCACTATATCTCTTGTGCTTCCACAGTTTACACTGGGTTCACCATATGGAATTTCTACCTACTCCTTTTCTGCATATCAAGCATGGTCATTTCCCTGACCTGTTTTCTTTCCTACTTACTAAAATTTTAGTCTTTACTAAGTTTACTTTGAGGCCTTTCAATTCCAGGCTTTACTTCCAATTTCTTCCATAAATCTTCTACAGATTCAGCTATAAGAACTGGGTCATCAGCATAGTTGCCAGAGGTAGACAGTCTTCAACTCCCCTGTTATAGCCTGGAGAACTATAATAAACAGGAGGGGGGACTGAGAACTGAACCCTGTTGGATCCTTACCTGAACTCTAAATTCATCACTGAATTTGTTGTTGACTCTCACCTTGCTGACTGAATCTCTTTACATGGCTTGTATGACCCTTACAAGCCATTCATCTAACCTTAGCTTTTGTCAACCTGGAGAAGGCCTTTGCCAGGGTTCCACGGAAACTAAGTGTAGGGGCTTACTCCTAGCTAAAAAATTATTTTGCAGTTGTCTCACTATGAAGATGGCATGGGTAGTACCCCTTCCTGGGACAAAAGCAAACTGCATCTCATCTATGCTAATAGAAAAATAGAGACAAGAAAAGAATATTTTTTAAACATGTTTATTATTGTAATAAATGGAGAATGAAGGCAAAAGATATAAAACTCTGGTATAAGAACTTTAAGATTTCTTTTTTTTTTTTACAATAAAGTCAATATTCATGTTTTTCATTCTTTTTTTAGAGGTGGGGGGGGGGAGATCATCACAGTATATGATGAATGAGTAGTTTATATATATATATGATTTGTATCAATATTTCATATGGAACAAATACTGATTTATTTTCCTCAGTCTCACACCAATATGGTGTCATGTAACTTTCCTATAAAAGTTTACATTTCTCACCGATATTTAGTAAAAGTACCAAATGTTGGTCAAGTTAAAAAAAAAAAGAAGCAAATCCAGAACTGAAAATAAAAATATATATTTCACATGATGTTTGTCCACTTTATATACAAACTAGTCTTCAACTTTTAGTCCTACACACCCCTAAAAAGACAGGTGGGTCATAGCTGGAATGCCTTTGATCAATTAGGGCTGACCTGGGGCTAAACAACAACAACAACATATGTTTGTGTTTACAACAACTTGGAGATTTTGACAATGAAAAATGAATTGAAATCTAATTACAATTAAATTTCTTTATGATTATTTAAATTGTTGTCAATTGAGTTGAATTTTTATTTTTTAATAAAAACTGTAAAAAATGTTGTTATTCAATGATTGAAGTGTTATTTTTTCCCCGTACCAAACCCAGAAAACCCCATCACAGCTGCCATGTCAGGATCTCCAGGTTCAAAGTCTTCATCAGCTCTCTTTTTACCAGCCCTCTTGCGTTCTCGACGGTAAGCTTTTTGTTTTTCTTCCTAAACAAATAGTTAAAATGAAATATATATAATATATCAATATAATGTAATATTAATTGTAAATTAGTTTCACTTCCCTAATTTAACACTTTCATGACTATATGTCTAACATGTAAACTAAAACTTTCAATTAATTTTCAATATATTCAAAACTTTGGAAAGGTTTAGCAAAACATCTAAGTTTAATATATATATATATATGGGTATATATTGTTGGTGTTGACCATCTCACATCATATTTATTGTAATGAAATTTTGATCACAATTTTAATTTAAATATGAACACTTTAATATGGGCTGTCTTGGGTGGATTTGGTATTAAAAGGGTTAATTAAAAATATAAATGTATAATTATACAAAATATATGTAATTACACAGAGACAGAGTAACCATCTTAAGGGAGTAGAACCCAGTATTGATCACACAATACGTTGAGTATTTAATAAGTTGAAGCAATTCATAAGAAATTGTTTTCTGATTAACATGATATGATACCATCACAAGGACTGGGTTTCCTTTTCACAACCAGAAAATATTTCAGTTCTGAACAGTTGCTGACCTGCAATGAGTAAGCATGTCTTTCACTAAAGTACTTCCCACAAAAATGAGATAAAGCCCCCATAAAACATATTCTCAAGTTATCATTTTACGTCCGTTTTCCACGCTGGCATGGGTTGGGTGATTTTGGCCCACACCAATTTCAATTGGAGTCACCACTCTCCTAGACAGGTAAGGAGACCATGCTTCACTTGTATAACCACCTGAATGACAACCCTTTATTCACTCAAATTCCATTTACTAACCCTTCAAGTTGTGTCCTGCTCTCACTTCAATCATCTCTATGAATGGTCACTGCTCCTCTGAATTTACTAACTATACCACCCCGACCTAAACTTAACACATCAGCCTCTCCTACATACATCACGCCTGTTACATCTAATTTACAACACTCTGTACTAAACACTTTCTGCCCAATCCATCTTCTCCAGAATTTTATCCCTCTGGAACTACTTTTCTGCTGTTCTACCATTGTTTTAAGAGTTGAAAGCAAACATGAACTAAATTCACCTCATCTAGTTATCACTATATTTCATTCTACAAGAGTATGAAATAGCAAGGGACACTCCCTCGTCCCACAAATAATTTATAAAAATCAGCTACAAAAGAATTTGAAACAATTTATCAATCAAAAAGTCAATAGATCAAGTTGGTTATGGATATAAACTTTAGTCGGCCTAACTGAGTCTGCTGGAGTAGAATTATAACATAGAAGTAGCCCATCAAATAACTGAAAATACAGTTCACAGGTTGAAGCACTCTGGGTAAATAAGACTTCAACCTGGCCCAAGACCACATTTTGCAGTGGTTGTTAGTGTGAAGTTCACACATGTTGCTTCAATCTGGAATTGGTAATGGTAGAGATGAACATGGTGGAGATGTGAGAGGATTTATTAGATGTAGTTGGCAGACAAGTAAAGAGTTGGAGATTATTTGAATACCAACCACAAAGTCTAAGCATGTCTTAAAATTAACAAGTGGAGTACATAGTTACTTTAGGTAAGATATTGATGCTACAATTTATATGTTGAGAGACTATATAGAACATTAGTTCATGTTAATAACACTGGCGGCAATTGTACACGTTTCGGTCATAGAACACTGAAGACGACACAAGATTCTTGGAACAATGTCATGCATTGGTTGAACAAATACAAGACAGAAATGGTATGACTGGTGAGATAAAGGTTGTATTGTATCTAATTGCTCCATGAGTGAGGTAACCAGAGGGGATTGCTATCAACAGTTTAACTACAGTAAAATGTGAAATACTTCTTCAGAAAGATACTTACTTCTTCTCTTAATTCTTTCATTCTCTCTTCGAAATCATATTCTTTTTTCTTGTCTTCTTGCTTTCTTTTATTCATTTCAAATCTCTTTTTCACCTGATCCAGTGATGACCGTTCAACCCTCATTGACATTCCTAAATTCCTTTGATCTATTATGATAAAACAAATATAAATGAGTTTAATATATATATATATATATATTGAGGGAATTGAAGGTACAATTCCTCACAGTGACTGACCAGCGTTGTCTCATTTGATTATCACCAATGAAACTGGCCAGTCACTGTGAGGAACTGTCCCTTCAATTCCCTCAATAAAAAAATATATATACTCTACACATGTATTGAGTTCTCTCTCGGTTTCCCAATGTCTCTATCTTTATCATTCGCTCACTCACTATATCTGTTATTTTATCACATTACCTCTCTATTGTAGAGCTCTATCTTTATTCTTTTCACCTCTCCTCTCTTACAAGCACTATCTCTTCTCTCACTCTTTCTTCAATCCCTCCCTATATTTCACTGTCTGCTGGCTATTTGTCTCAGTCTTTCCATCTTACTCTGTTAATCTCCCACCTAACTATCTATCTAATCTACTTCTCTTTGTAATATATTCTTTCTCTCTCTTCCACTTCCCTCAGCACAGCCACTGCTTTCTTCTTCTAGTGTGACAGAGAGAAGGAAAGTAACAAAAAAGTCACCGTGATTCAGCGTTTTATATATTAAGATGATACTCACGTTTTTTTCCATTAATATGATCGAGGAAGTTAATGGAATCTTTCACAACACAATCACAGACATTGCAATAATATCTAAAATAAAGAAGAAGAACAGTTTAAACAATCAAACTAACAATGAAAAGTCTAATATTAGGGTTTTAACTAGGTGCAGTCATGGCTGTGTGGTTCACAATTACATGGTTTTAGGTTCAATCCTACAGTGAAGCACCTTGGGCAAGTGTCTTCTACCATAGCCTTCTGAGTGGAATTTGGTTGACAGAAACTGTGGGAGACCATTCCTGTTCTTAAGTGATATACTTAATCTGTCACCACCACCTGGCTACCCTTGGGTACCTTTAGCAGAGCCCACTCTGTTGTAAGCATTTAAGCCAAGTCTCCAGTCTGAGGATAACTTCTTCCACATGTCACAGAACCCCTGAAGAAGGCTATGGGCACTGACCTTCCTCTTCTCACTAAGCTATTTAAAAAAAGCAAAACAAAAAACTAATACAATTATGTGTGTGTGTTCATCAGGTGCAATATTTGAGTAGATAACATACTGGACTTCTATTATATCAATCCACTACTTGACTGGTACTTATTTTATCGATCCCAGTAGGATAAAAGGCAAAGTTGACTTTGGAGGGATTTGAAATCAGAATGTATATGGATGTAACGAAATATCCACACAAGGTATTTTGCTCTGCTCCTGTCTTCTGGATAACACAGGAAAACTTAAGTATTTCCATAGCAACCTGTCTGTATTGTGTTGGTATATATACCATAGTTTATCCCAAATAGATAGTGTGTTTGTGTGTAAGAGAGAGTGGGAAGTACAGGAAGCTTAAGGTGTTGGATGAGTGATTTACAAGTGCAGTTGTTGAATTGTGATTACTGGTATGGCAGAGTACACTAACTAGATCAGTCAACTTAAATGGCAAGGGAGGCCACTCTAATTTTACAGGTGGATAGTATAATAATGGAATTTTTAAATAATATGGAGTGACACAATAGATTACTGAAAAATTAACAATTTGACCCCCCCCCCTACATTTGTAACGAAAAATAATAAATACAGAGAATGGATTGTGTGAATAACATAGGACTTGAGGACTGCTGGTTCTTGAGGATATTTAAAGCTACACAAAATATGTGGACAGTTAAATGCCTAAATATCAAGCTGGGAAGGACCAACGTGCTAATTAGTAAGAGAGCACAAAACCCCAACGTGGTTTACTTAATATATAGGAAAGGGGGGGTTGATAGAAACTCAATACTGTGTACACAGTACACAGTATTGAGTACTCACAAAAGGTGCAGAGGTACTATCTCTAGTAAACTGAGAGAATACCAGGAGTTTAGATATGTCAGACATACAGGAGTAATTAGCAGTAGAAGCACCCATGAAATGAAGTCTATGAACTACTGACATAGCTTATCATGTTGTTGTTGTTGTTGTTTAGCCCTAGGTCAGCCCTGATAAAGCAGACAGACCTATGATCAAAGGTGTTCCAGTTGTGACCATCCTGTCTTTTATTCAGACATAATGTATCTAAGACTACATCAACCATTGTGTCCGTTCTCTTTTAAGACTGTAGGGTGTGATTTGAGGGAAATATGGTTACTATTTCTAGCAGGTCAAACAATCATGTAAGGTTCCTTCTTTAGTAAGTGACATAACTAGAACTGCAGGTAGAATAGGGAGAGTAAGCAAGGGATGGAGAAAGTTCAAGGAGTTGTGTCACCTGTGTTTACAACAAAGAGTTTATAATGGGGGGAGCCTCTACATGGTTGCTGGGCCTGCTAGAAATAGCAGAGAAATTCCCTCAAATCACAGAGAGAGAGACAGAGACTTAATTGAATATCATTATTTTAAATACATAAATATGCTACAAAAAACGTGAATACAAACCCTCCTTGCTGAGATGCTGGTGTTGTCTTGGTTATAACCATTGATTTACCCAACTTCGATTCAAGATCAACCTATGTAGAAGAGAGAAACAGCACAATGAAATAGAACTGTGGTGCAAGGCAGGGGGAACAACAACAACAACAGTTATATGAAAGCCTTCATCTTCAAATTCACATTATTGATGATACAATTGATAGAACTAAAGTGTGATTGATTTATTGTTGCCCTAACTCAGAGAAGAACCATCGTGGGTGGTGTTCTTTGGCATATCATGAGTGATGATACTGTTAGCAATAATTGTTCGTGACTACCATAACAAAGGTGATGAACATCTGGCAAACAGAATCTACAACTTAGGTTTGACTTTCACTTGTGGCTATTTCATGTACACTGCTAATGTGTGTCTGATGTCTTTGGCAAAGGTATGAACATCACAAAACTCCTTCCTTCACTTCCTGAAGACAATAGAGTCGATTATATATTAATGGATATCTCTGATCCCAAAATATCAACTATGTTAACCAGATGAGTGTGTGGAATAAACACACAAACATACACACGTTTTCTCTCACTTACAGGCATTCGAGTTACAGTTTTTTAATGTTATGATATTCTCCAATAGTGATGAGCACAAGAGGTACAGCAGGATAACTTTGACATGCAGAAGGATGTTACTGGCATCTCATGTTTTCTGGCATTCATTTCCCCATATTGCAATGTTACTGGTACTTTACTTTATCTGCCCCAATGTAGTGGATGACAAAGTCAGTTCTGGTGGGATTTAAAACCAGAATGTAAGAAAAGACTAAATACCTTCAGACACTCTATTATTTCTGGCAACAGCAATACATATTGATATCTTACATTAGCACAAGGCTACAGTAACAACAACAATAACAAAAACTACAGCTCTTATTAATCCATACCCTGTAGTCACGGGGTTGCAGTAAAGCTCGTTTTACTGGTGGCTCCTTTAGGTTTTTGTCCAGCTGACACAGCTGTTCAGATTTGAGTCTTTCATTGGCAAGTCTCTCATATTCTTCGCGGTCCCATTTTCTGCGATGGTCTGCAGCAGATTTCTGGCAAAAGAAGAGGTACATAAAAAAGATATAATAAAATAATAATCAATATTCTTTAATATGTAGCATAATTAACAATTATAATCAAGGAAGTGACAGACGTGTAAGCTGAAAATTATAAAATATAAAATCCAAGCTCCATTTCTTGTGTGACTCAATACATATGTAAATGCTTTCTCTCGTCCCTCCCAAGGGACATTTAATTTGGATCACTTGGCATTAAGTAGATAACATATAAATGGTCCCCTGGATACAATACCAGGTGACACTCTCAGATGATTTTGTACATACCCTATCTCCTAGAGTTAGGTGAAGTGAGACAATGTAAATTTAGTGTACTTCTGAAATAAACAACCAAGGACTTGCAGCAGATTTGAACACAAGACCTATGAACAAAAGGTCCAATAGATTCTCCATTCAGTTATTTTGCTTCTACAGCCAAGATAAAGGTAGGGTGTGAAACGTCTGAGCAGTGGGGTGGGTATTCATGAGCCAAGGATGTCAAGATTGATGTAGCTGATACCCAGTCTGCATATCTGCAGGAAAATCATGGGCAGATCTTGTTCGAAATCTTGTAACAGAGTAAACCCTGCTAAAGGCATCCAAAAAATGGACAGTGTTTACAACATCAGCAAGTTCGGTTATTTGATTCTGTCTTCTCGTGAGCCCCTGTTCAAAGATGACTCCATCGCCCAATGTTCAATACATTTCTTTTTGTGAAAAATAGGTACCATTTATATAAAAATAGGTACCGTTAATATATATATATATATATATATAGTTCCCTGCTTTAATTAACGGACTGTAATGTTTCGTTGAGTGAGCTAGAATCTTATGGATAAAACCCAGGCGGCAAGGAAGAGGGATTGTAAAGACTGCAACCTCTACTTTCTGTTATTTAAATATTAAAATAATTATCCATATACAATAAATCTAATCAAACAAAAAAGTTCCTTAAAAGATACAAATTGTTAAAGTCGTGGACTATTCTAAAGTAATGAGGCGATTTTACATTTAAAAAAAGAAAACTGCATCCTTTTTTGTGCACAACCGCCAAAGCTTTTCTCAAGAAAACAATGATAATATATTTAACTCTTAACATCCTGTAAAAATTTTCTAAGTCCTGTAATGAGTGAGCCTAAAATGCCTAAAAGTGGGGTTTTTTTAAGCTTATTTATTGTGAAATTTACAGGTAAGAAACATAGGTGCTTGGGGTGTTTTCACACAAAAATATTTCAATTTAACGATATAAATAGTTCAATGATTCATATCAATTTGATAATGCTGTATCATGTGGAACCGTGTCCTACAGGATGTTAAGAGTTAATAATTCATATCAATTTGAAGATGTGGTTACTGTGTGGAACTGGGTCTTACAGGACGTTGAGTTAAGCACACTTGAAACAAGCAGCAAGTTCAGTGAGAAATTTACTGTGCAAGTAGGTTTTCACCAGGGTTTTGATTTATTCCATAACATCCTTCTATTTATTATGGGTCTTGAGGTTGTATGTAACACAAGACTTCATGAATGATTGTTCTTGGAAATGCATATATGCTGATGAACTGGTTCTCATAGAAGAACCTGTTGAAGTGTAGAAAAAGTTCTGAACCTAGAAACCTGTCAAAAATGCCTTAAAGACAAACATGTCAGAGAACCATATGCTTCTTAGTAATAGAGGAAAAGCAAATTCAGTGCCATCTAGGAATGATAAACAGATAATGATAAATCCATTTACATTTGATGATTCTCACTCACTTTTCGTTTACTTTTCAGGAGAGAGGCTCATTTTTAGTGTAGAGCGAGTTTTAAAATTCAACCTCTTTATGAATTATAAGCAAGGTGTGTCTGGTGCTCTACACCTGACAAATTATAAATTGGCATTTGTAACTTCACGTGAGCTAAATGATGGGGTAAGTTTTGATTTATTTTTAATTGATTTTCTATATTGCTATAGGAATTAATAAGCTTAACTATTAAGTTTCAAAAAGTAAGGTGGTAGGGAATAAAGGTTGACAATACTAAATATCTAGAAGGAAACATACTAGAAATTATACCAGGTGATGTGAAAAATATATAAACCGTTGTGAAATATCAAGCTTCAATCTTTTGAATACACAGTCATGGCTGTGTGGTTAAGAAGTTCGCTTTGCAACCACATGGTTTCAGGTTGAGTCCCACTGTGTGGTACACACATGTGGGTGTGTTGTTGTCTCTCTCCATGTCTATCTTGTTTGTTTATGTCCCATAACTTAGCAGTGTGGCAAATAGAGGCTGATAAAAGAAGAATATATGTATGTGTGTGTGTGTGTGTATATATATAAATATGTGGTGCAGGCATGGATTAATGGTTAAAACGTTTGCTTCGTAACCAGGTGATTTGGGAATCTATTCAACTGTGTGGCACCTTAGGCAAGTGTTTTCTACTATAGCCTCAGCCTGGCCAATGCCTTCTGGGTGAAACTGGTAGACAGAAACTGAACGTAAGTTCGTCATATATATATATGTGTGTGTATGTGTGCATGTTTACATTTGTATAAATGAAGTTTTCATTGTTGACATCGCTTAGCTACTGGGGTGCATTTGTTTACGTTGCATGTGAAACAATACACCGACAGATTAGCGGTTTGACAGTTTAAAACCCGTTGGAAAAACTACGCTACTTAAAAGATAAGGATTGGCGACAGGAAGAGTATCCAGCAGTAGAATACTGCTCCAAAAACAAATTTGTCCAACGCATGGCAGTATGGAAAAACGAAAAACGTGAAAATAATGACGAGGATATGTGTGGGTATATATATGTATATATATATGTATGTATGTATATATGTATATATATATGTATGTATATGTATATATGTATATGTATATATGTGTATATATATGTATATATGTATATATGTGTATATATATGTATATATGTATATATGTGTATATATATGTATATATATATATGTGTATATATATATGTGTATATATATATGTGTATAT
>JAOPJM010001042.1:9194459-9214035 GCA_027124095.1 Muusoctopus leioderma | reverse complement strand
GTGTGTACACCTATGTTCAATAGTTTATTTATGTGCGCATGTATTAGTATTTGTGTTTTAAATGTGTGTGTATGCATATGTATGTTGGCAAACATTCTACAAACACATAACAATATATCGCTTGCTATCGTCACTACATCAACCGATCATATGTGAGTTTTCGAATTTATGTACTGCAATCACGTGTCATTAACAGTAGGTTTTAGAACTTTCTATCGATGTTTATGCCAAAGCAATACATAGTAATTCTAGAGAATTTTGAATCCATTGGAAAAGTATTTACGTACGAAAGTCTAAGTTTATGAGTAACTCTTGGAGTATTTCCAGCTTCAAAACAATAAAATTATATATACTGTACATGACGTATTGAGTTTTCTTTTCTCTGGTTTGTAAGACCAAGCGTGCTTATATAAACATACACACACACATATATAAAAACACACACATATATAAATATAAACACAGACACATACACACACACACACACACACGCGACATAGTGGTATTAGATTCTCATTTTACGGGATGGTATTTCGCTTCTCGCCACATATGTTACATTTTGTTCTTGGGAAAGTTTATTATATATAAGGGATACGCATCCAACTGTAGCAATAGTGTCTGTTAAAGTTCAAGTTCTAAGATGTTTACTCTATTTTGTTTGTGGCTGTAGAATTCTCGGGATCAGTCAAATAATTCTACAAACAGAATTTAGTACAGCAGTTTTATGGTTCGATGATCTAATTTAATACCAGCTTCGTTAATAAAACATTGATATATATTCGGCGAGGGCAATCGAAACAGCCTTAAATGAAAATAGTCATCTGTGTATCATACTTAACGTATTTTACACCATTGAAAGGCAGAAGCTGTAGAAAATGTCCGAGAGAAAATCTCTACGTAGACTTGTTGTGTATATACGTATGTAAGTATATCTAAGCTCAAAATTAACAAATACAAATGTATTCTGAAGTTATAATTATATCATAAAGATTTTTAAAATCTTAACACAAAATAAAGCAGTGAGCTGAAGACGCAAGCTCTGTGCGTCATTAGCTTGCTATTCTCCCAAACTCTCTTTGTTGGCCAGGCTAGTGTTGAAGATGCTTTTCCGATGTGTCTGTTGATCTCAGACTTTAGAGAGAGGTTATTCGTGATGGTAGAGCCAAGGTATGTGAACTGATGGTCAGTTGATGTTCCAAAGGCGTGTTTCAGCATGAGAGCGAAGAAGATGCCAAACATAGTGGGGTCAAGCACACAGATCTGTTTCACACCACTGCAGATGTTAAAAGCTTCCGAAGAAGAGCCGTCAAACTGAACGACGCCCTTCTTGTCTGTGTGGAATAACTGAACTATCTCAAGGATCCTCGGGGTATACCCAATCCTGGCGAGATTTTTGAAAAGTCCATCTATATCCACAAGGTCGAAGGCTTTCGTGAGGTCATTGAAAGCAACGTATAGTCTTTGCTCTCTGCATTTCTCTTGTAGTTGTTGAAGGAAGAAAATCATGTTGATTTCATGGCGAAAATCACGGCGGACACCTTCCCAATGATGCTCAACAAGGAACGTGAGAAAAACATTGTGAGTGAGCGATGTCAGCCCTCTCAACCTGGGGAAAGGGTACGAAGAGTGAATTAAGTTTAAGTCATCATAGTTTAAGGCATCGTAATTTAAGAACTCGTAGTTTAAGACATTATAGTTTTTAAGATATCATAGTTTAAGGTATCATAGCTTAAGACCCCGTAGTTTAAGGCATCGTAGTTTTTAAGACATCGTAGTTTAAACCCACGTAGTTTAATATATCATATTTCTTCTTATGTGGTGCTTTTTCTATTTCAGTCGACACACCTGATCCATACATTGTTTTAACGATAAAGACTGCTCCAGCAGGACGGCAATGCACCAAGACTATAGACAATAACACAAACCCAGTATGGAATGAATCTTTTCTATTTCTACATAATCCAAATGTCAGCTTTGAACTTCGTAAGTAATGTATGTGTTTCTTTATATGTATTCTTGTTTCCTTGGTGAAGGAGATGAACTAAGTGTCTGTTGTGACCATTGTGTATTTAGGCTTGCGTGTGGTGGCTGGTGTGTATGTGTGTATGCCGTTGCTGTTGGTTAACACCAGGCCAGCTCTTGTCGGGCAGACCTACGATAAAAAGTGTTCCAGTCGTGACTATCCCATCTTTCTTTGTATATCTAGGACTACATTGTCCAATGTGTCCTTCCTTTTTTAAGATGGTAAGGTGGAGATATAGGGAGATTTAGCTGATGATGTTGTTATTGTTTAGTTCCAGCTCAGCTCTGATCGAACACACCTGTGATCAAAGACGTTTTCGTTTTGACCATCCCATTGTGGTTTTGTGTGTTTTGTTTTCAAACAAAGTGTATCTAGGACAACATTATCCGATCTGTTCTTTATTTAAGACGGTAGTGTGTGATTTGAGGAAGATTCAGCTGCTATTTCTAGCAATACGAGGGACCGTGTAGATAATATATTTTCACAATGTGTGTGTTCGCGCGTGTGTGTGTGTGTGTGTACTGAGCCTATGTGTACACATATGTGAAACAATCCATTCTACATTCAATTAATGATGTACAGACATCTACCACTAGGTGGATATCTACCATGACTCCAAGGGAATTCGCCAAGTAAACGATGTCCCATAATCAATTTGGTCATTGCGGCATTACTGAAGACTTTGTTTTCGCTTAGTGATTCAAGGGTGTATATCCTAAAGCGGTTTTCTCACTATCTTCTTCGGTAGTTCAAGAAAGGATTCGAAGCCCAGCACTACTGCAGCAAAGGGCCTATTAAGCGCTGCTGTCTATGGGTCATTGAGACTAAAGGGTATTTGACAAGAGCTATACGAGGCCGGCCAATGACAGTACATGAACCCTCGACCCGACATCATATAGTACGATGCTCTACTGGTGTGTGGTATAACAGGAGAGGTATGTGATATAACATGGGAGGTGTGTGGTGTAACAGGAGAAGTATGTGATATAACATGGGAGGTGTGTGGTGTAACAGGAGAGGTATGTGATATAACATGGGAGGTGTGTGGTATAACAGGAGAGGTATGTGATATAACATGGGAGGTGTGTGGTATAACATGGGAGGTATGTGATATAACATGGGAGGTGTGTGGTATAACATGGGAGGTGTGTGGTATAACACAACTTTGTATCTTCTGCTCAGTATTGTGACCTTACCTTCACTGTGGGATCCCACCCGGTTTGTTAATTCTTGATGGTTGTTGTTGTTGTTGTTTAGCCCCAGGTGAGCCCTGATCGAGCAGATATATGGTCATAGGCATTCAAGCCATTACCATCTCATCTTTTTCTTTCAGCAAAAGGGTACCCCTGGCTACATTATCCAATGTGCCTTTCCTTTTTCAAGTTGTTAGGGTGTGGTTTGAAGGATATTTGACTGCTATTTCTAGCAGGTTGAGCAATCTCATAAAGGTTCCTTCGTTGGCTTGGATTCCCTTGGTGGTAAAGGGTAATGGTTCTCTCTTAAGCATGTCCCTTCACATCCCACACACAACTAAAACTCCCAGCCCAAAGTCCCCAAGTGGTTCATTCATAGCTGTGCTGCAGCAGTTCAGGCATAGAATACGGCCTATGATGCATGGAGAAAATCACCAACTCCTACAAACTGGACGGTTCTTACCCAGCACTGCAACTCCTGCAAGACCATCATCTGAACCACAAAGGATGCCTTGCACAGCCCTCGAACACATCCCGCCTTCCAAACTGCAGCAGATGCTTTTAGTCCCTTGTGAAAAAGATCTCTACCAACTTTTCAGAATCCTCCTTTCCTCCACTTCCCAACCATGATGGTTCTGTAAGCAGTACTTCTGCGGAGAAAGCCTCCATATTTACTGCTTGCTTTACATCCAACTCCACACTGCACATACTGAGTAACTCTCCTCCAAAACTAACATTTTGCACTCCACCAAGCATACATACACGCCAAGTGTGTAAGCACCTCCGTTCGCTTCAAACCAATAAGGCTACTGGCCCTGACAATGCTCCTTCCATTACCCTCAAAGAATGCACCATAGTGCTAGCCCCTATCATCACAAAACTCTTCAATCTTTCCCTCTTTCTACAGGGATATATCCTGATATTTGGAAACACACTACGTGTGTCTTATTTTCGAGAAGGGTAACCAATTTGACCTTACCAACTATCGTCCTACCACACTCTCTTCCTATATCTCAAAGGTAATGGAGAGAGCCATAAACAACAACTTCCAACACCTAGAATCTCTCTTCATCCTTAATGACCAGCAGTACAACTTTTGTAAAGCCAGATCTACTGGAGACCTTCTCTTCTATGTCACTCACCAGTGGTCTCTCACCATCCTGGTAAAACTGTCTGCCTATGAGCTCTATCTGTTTCTCGTATGTTGGATTGATGGCTTTCTGTCAGATCCACACTATTGCGACGTGTGCTGATGGAGCTCTCTCTGACCCACACTCTATCAACTCTGGTGTACTCCAGGGCTTGGTTCTGTCCCCTACACTCTTCCTCCTATATATCAACAACCTACTTGCCAATCACCTTCAACAACGCCCACTCCTACGCAGATATAATTTTTCATTCCTCCAAGCGTCATCCACATGCAACAAAGACACCTCCCACCAAATCTGCACTGACTCCATTAACAGAGACCTCGAAAACATCCTCCAATGGGACCATACCAATATTGTCTCCTTCAACAGCAAAAAAAAAACACAATCATTGCACATTATTGCACCCCCACTAAATATGAATCTCAGGCGACTTGAACACTCATGATCACTTCAAATGCTAGGCCTCACCATTTCTGATTGTTATTGTCAGCACTGGTCGAGCAGACCTATGATCAAAGGCATTCCAGCCATGACCATCGCATCTTTTTCCTATGTGCAGGGAACCCAGGACTATATTATCTAATGTGGGGTGTGATTTAAGGGAAATTTTGGCTGCTATTTCCAGCAGGTTGAGTGACTACGTGGAGGCCTCTTTGTTGGCAAATACATGTTCTCAACATAGCAAAGACTGTATCACAAAGACTGGCCTTACTCTTCAGAGCCAAAAAATACTTCAGTCCCCCAAAACTACTAATCTTCTACAAAGCCCAGGTGAGACCTGTACTGGAGTACTACTCCATCTGGGACGCTGCTACACACCCCCAACATCTTAGACGCCATCCAAAGAAAGCCCCTCAACTGATGGCATGAAGCTGCTCACCAACACACTCCAATCTTTGGTCCACAGACGTGATGTCTTCTCTCTCTCTCTCTCTCTTTCTCTCTCTCTCTCTCTCTCTCTCTGCTTTTTTCACCCCTACTTCAGTAGTCTCAACTCCTCAGAGCTAGCTGGTCTCATGCCACTTCCACTTCAGATACGCCCGACTTACTCATCTCTCCTCCTCTCGTCACCCATGGTGAGTAAATATAAAAGAAAAGAAAAAATAAATATTTTGTATGTCTTTTCAGTAACTGTATGTAGAGCAGTCATGGGCAAACTGTGGCCCGCGGTGCTTTCTGAATGGCCCGCCTAACGAAAAATTACCTTGAATTTGTTTAGTAGTGCAGCAGCCCGCCTGATGATGAGCCATGTCTCATGCAGCCCCCGCTTCTCGAAAAAGGTTGCCCACCCCTGCTCTAGGGTTACGTTACTTAACTCTTAACATCCTGTTGAAAAATTCTTAAGTCCTGTAATTATTGAGGAGAAAACACCTAAAAATGGTGTTTTTTTGCAACGTATTTATTGTGAAATTAACAGATAAGAAACACAGGTGCTTGAGGTGTTTTCACACAAAAATATTTCCCTTTCACCATATATATATATAGTTGAATGATACGTATTAATTTGATGATGTGGTGCTGTGTGGAACTGTCCTACAGGACGTTAAGAGTTAATGTTTGCAACACTTTGCTTTTACTCAGAGTTTCATAAAAAGTCACCTGTTTTAGTGATAAGCACTACTTAACCACCTTACTCTGAAAAAGTTTTCAGTACCATTTAACTGGCCATACATTGTTATTGGTTGATCCACTGAGAAAAACTCCATAATAGTATGTGATGGCGACCAATTTGGGTTGGATGTATGGAAAAGATAGTTTTAGCTAGTATTGATAATAGTTTGTCTGCAGCAAAAGCAGTAGAGATGGACAATGCTGGGCGAGGTTCTTTATGGCTTCTAGCTAGTTCAACATCTCATTCTGAAGTTCAAAGTTTTCGTATCTCTAGGATTTATAAAATACTTACCAGTTCCATCAGTTGCAAACCATTGGCCTTCTTAGGAAGATGTGTATTTTATCTGGATAAAATAATTCACTTCTGCCTAGGTAACTATGGATACCACTCTTACTTCACAAGTGTGTGGTTGACAGATAGAAGAGCATCCAGTTTTAAAAACTCCAACGTATGTAAATGTCCAAATCTTCAAAATCCATTCCACTCATGCTAGGATCGACAAATGAAAGCCAGACATACAGGTAATTGAAGGATTTCCTAAGAAATAGAGAAAAACATATTGGGAAATTGATATTTACAGAATTTGATTCCAAATCTATTATGCTTGGTTTGCTTAGTACCTCAGGATTCTTTGTTCAACATATTCTGAGGTCAACTTTGCCTTTTACCCTCCTGGAATTGATAAAACAAGTATCGATAAAATACTGATGTAATCAACTATACAGTTCCTTTAAAAAAAACTTTTTGTTGAAGTAAAAGAACCAATATTTATGTTAAGTGTAAGAGTTGTAGCATAAAAGTAAACTCCCAGAGAGCTAAAACCTTATATTGCTTTTGATTCTTCTTTACTTTTATTGTTAATGTCACTGTGAATGGCATGAATGTCCCAACACCTTCATTTCCTTTCTCCTCAAATCATCAGACTTTGTGTCTGTATTAAAAAACAGTCTATTATTAGGTGTTAACACACTGCCAACGATACCACAAACAAAATTAAGAACACAGATAGCCACAATAGTATCACTATTAATAACCATATGTACCTAATATCAGATATATTATATATATGATACATATAGACACCGGCATGGCTGTATGGTTAAGAAGTTCATTTCACACATGGTTCTGGGTTTGATTTTGCTGCATTATACCTTGGACAAATTTCTTTTCTGTATCTTTGGGTTGACTTATGCCTTGTGAGTGGAATTTGGTAGATGGAAACTGTGGAAGCACATTGAACAGGGCTGAGTTTAATTACTCAGAGGAAGACTGGCAAACCACCTCTCTACTGTGCCAAAAAAAAACTGTGGATGTTCTACAAGGCCACCAGAAATCAAAATTTGACTTGACAGTACCTATTTTTATGATATATATATATATATATAACATCTTTGTTATTACTATTATTAAGAATCCATCATCCCCCCTCTCTCTCACCACCCAACCCACCTGTTCACACCCTCAAGTAGTAGAGATTGTGTCCTCCCCGGTGCTGGTGCCAAATGAAATAAAATGCGCACTGTTCACTTGGTATAGTGGTTGACGGCCGAATGGAGACAGCATAGGGTAGAGAGAACCCTCTAGTCATATCGTGGACATGACAACCTCTCTAGTGTTGGTGCCACGATAAAATGTACCCGGTACACTTTGTAAAATGGTTAGCAATTGAACGAAAAACAAAGGGTAGAGAGGAATCTTTAGTGTCATTGACATGACAACCTTTCGAGTGTTGGTGCCACGATAAATGCACCCAGTACACTCTGTAAAGAGGTTGGTGAGAGGAAGGGCATCCAGCTGTAGAAACCAAGCCAAATGAGACATGAGCGAGACGTGGTCCCCAGACCCATCTTGGGGAGTGGTGACTTCAAACATGAATTGACTTGATCCGAAATCACCCGTCCAACCCATGCCAGCATGGAAAACGGACGTAAAACGATGATGATGATGATATATATATATATATCATCATCATGTTAATGAAAAAGAGAAGATGGTTGTGTGGATAGAGTATGTTATTAGTTCATATCTTGTCAGAAGCATTGTCATGGCCAAAGCACTGCACTATCTGCTACAAGGCGGTACACAGGAAATTTGTAATTACAGGGTGTTCAACCCTGAGGGGCCATGTCTGGAAAGTGATAGAGAATGTTAGTACAATACAAAGCTAGGTTGGGTAAGGTACTTTTTGGGTTTGTAGCAAAACACTGGAACTACAGGTATTATATATCGAGGGTGATAAATTCAAGAGAAGTTCTGAAATAAGAACTTAGGACTCTGTTTCTGTATTTGTCCCCCTAGAGAAGTTGTCTAATAAGGTCTCATTATTCTGTAGATTGAGTTAAGTGGAGTTGGGGGTATTAAGAATGTTAGATGTAAATGAATGGATCATGTGAATGCCAGATGTAAATGGTGGTGGTGGTAACCAATTATTCAACAATTTAATTCCTTATCCATTTAGCCATTATTTGCCTCTCCAATTAAAAGATTTAAAAAATAAATTATTTTAAATGATAAATTACAAAACTTAAACGGAAATGTCAATGTTAACCAAGTTGATTTAAAATAATTTCTATTGTTAAAGCATGTGTGTGTGTGTGGAGGTGGAGGTGGTTGTTTTAACCCTTTTGTTACCATATTTCTAAAGAAAACACACTGCTTATGTATTTCAATTAATTTAAAAAATAATCAAGAATTTTTTGGGGGGTGGGGTTTAGTAAAATAATTAAATATTTCATTATTAAGATTGTGTGTTTGGAATATATCTTAACAAATGTTCTTACATAAAATTATGATAGAATGTTTTAATATAAATATGAACATTTAAAAAAGGGCCATTTTCTATCATATCATAGAAGCAGCAAAATGTGACAACAAGTATGACAATTTTTTTTTTATCCGTCATTAACATTCTAGGGTCTTCCCGACACGGATCTCCTATGCGGACTTCCCAGAAAGATGAAAACAGCAAAAAGGAGGGCAAAGAGCCGGCGGTGGTGGCGATGAAGGAGGATTTGCCCTCTGCAACGGTGCCTGCAAGTGCTTTTGCTCAGAGAGCACTGCGGGGAAACCTGCCCAGGGAACCAAGCGTGGAGAGAGCGGTATCGGAAAGTCCTGTTCCTGACCATTCACGCCAGTTGTCACCAGTTAGATCAAGGTAATTCTTCTTTTCCTTCCTTTTCTTCTTCTCCTTTTTATCTCTTTCTCTTTCTTTGGAGTTGTACTTGTTTGGTAAGTGACTTGATTTGAGAGCGTGTGTTGAAACTAGGGCTTTTCTCCCAGAAATTCCCGGGGAAGAAGCCCTACCAATTTGGCACCCGGGAATCCGAGGAGAGAAGCCCTTGTTGAAACCGAAGCAAATTGGTACCTGGATATCCGAGGAAAGAAGCCCTTGTTGAAACTGAAGCAATTTGGCACCCAGAAATCCAAGGAGAGAAGCCCTTGTTGAAACCGAAGCAATTATATCGTGGAAGAGTCAATTTAGCCCCTTAAAAAAAACATAAAACACAAAAGCTGTTGTATCCACTTTATATTTTTTTCGTGAGGTGTTAAAATGTTCTTTATGTCATGACGACCTCGTCACTGACACAGTTCCATGTAAAGTGAATATAACAGTTTTTGTGTGTGTGTGTGTGTGTGTGTGTGTGTTTTTTGAAGTGGCTAAAATGATGACTCTTCCACAATGTAATTGCTTCTCTTTTTTTTCATCTTCTGTTTCTTCCTTCTTCTCTTAATTCTTCTTCTTTCTTGTTTCTGTTTTAAAACTACATTACCTGTACATTAAAACTATGTTACCTGTACACTAAAACACTAATTAAATGTGAAGATAAGAGACATTGATATATGTTGGTGTGTTCAATGAAGGGGGTGAAATGTTTGATGCTTCCGGAATGCTTGTTGACTTTTATCTTTGTGTGTGGTTGTTGTTTTAAGCTCGGGTTAGTTTTAATCAAGCAGACCTACACTCAAGGTATCCCAACCATGACCATCCCATCTTTTTGTTTGTCATAAGACAGCAAATTGACAGTCGTTAGCATGTCGGTCAGACAGAATACCTTGCTGTAGTCATTCCGGCTCACTTTGCTTTGAATTCAAATCCTACCAAGGTCAACTTTGCCTTTTATATCCTTCCAGGGTAGATAAATAAAGTACCAGTCTAAGGTGGTGGACTGGTGGAAATGCCTTGCACTATTTTTCCAGCTCTTTGCATTCTGAGTTTGAATCCCGCTGTTGCTTACTTGGGTGGTAGACTTAATCCGTCGCCCAGTTTAACACCACCACCACCTGGCTACCCTTGGGTGCCTTTAGCGGAGTTCACTCTCTTGCAAGCATTTGGGCCAGGTCTCTAGTCTGAGGAAAACTTCCACACACCAGTGTTGGAGCCCCCCCCCCCAAAAGGGGTGATGGGCACTGCCTTCCCTCCAGGCTAAGCAGTAAAAAAAAAAATGTATCTAGGACTTCATTTCATTCAATCATTTCCAATTCACTGCTGGATGAAGCCTCAGCATGTCATTGCCGTCTTACCTGTGCTGGATTGTAGGCCTACCTGTCCATGATGGGCAATTGTGGTTTGCACAGGGTGTTCTCGTGATTGGGTGCTTAACTGATCTGGGACTACATTATCCAATATGTCTCTGTTTTTAGACTTAAAATATGTAAATCAAGGGAGATTTGGCTGCTATTTCCATCAGATCGAGTGACTACATAGATGTACCCTCAGATCGTGCATGTGTGTGTGTGTGTGAGCATGTGTGTGTTTGCACATGTGTGTGTGCGCATGTGTGTGTGTGTGGTAGGTTTGGGGTGAGGTCTTAGGATGGTAAATGGGTGGGTGTGTTTGGAAAGATAGATTATTAAGGGACAAGTTTTATAAAAGCCCCAGGTCAGCCTTGATTGAGCAGATGTATGATCAAAGGCGTTCCAGCCATGACCATCCCATCTTTTTTTAATAGGACTACATTATCCAGTGTGTTCTTTTTTTTAAAGACAGCAGAGTGTGATTTGAGGGATATTTGGCTGCTGTTTCTGCTCTATCATTGGCTTGAGGTTGGGTGGTGGACTGGCAGAATTTTTTAACACTTTTTACTTGTTCCAGCCAGCGTGCTGTGACCATGCTGGGGCAATGCCATAGGTAGAGCAGCATCGGACAACATTCCTTACAATATTTAGTTACATCACTTCATGTTCTGGGTTCAATCTCGCCTGAAATCTCTCTGAAATAAGGTACCAGTCATGTAGTGGGGTTAACTTAGCAGATGGATATTATTGGAAATGTGAATTAATGTTGTATACAGCTGCAATGATGAAGTCTGCCTGTGTGTGTGTATGCGTATGTGTGTATGTGTATGTGTATGTGTATGTGTGTGAAAATGATACATTTGAGTATCTTGAGTTTGACATAAGTTTAACCTAAGGATATTGGATCAATTCACACTAGACTTTGCTTTATTTTTTTCTCTACTACACTTTTGTGTGTTTGCGTCTCTACACTTATGATTCGTTTCTCTACACTTGAGTAGTTTGTGTGTGTGTGTGTATATATATATATATATATATATATATATATACACACACACACACTCATACATATATGTACACATGTGTGCATATATAAAATTGGTTGCACACTGTCTCTTGTATTTTAATGCTTTTTTGTCTTTTTATTTAATTTTTTTTTTTACAATTTAAAATTTTTTTTTTAACCCAACTAAGCTTGTGTTGTTGTTTTTTTTGTTCGTTAAAAAAAATATTTTAAATAAATAATTAAACTTTCTCCTTCCACTTTGTTCCTTACCAGAACTTTCTCCCATCTTATTGCAAGTAACAATGGCATGGAATGTCTTCAGTAATGCAATGCAATGCAATGCACGCTATTGTTGCTTTATTTTGCAGCTACAATATTTTGTCCATCCCTGCATGGTTTGTATATATTCGATGTCATATTATCGTCATCATCATCATCAACATCATCATCATCATCAATGTCATAGTCAAACAGAGGTTTTGTTATTACCAACGGCGGTGAAACAACAGAAGAATTGGTACTGCAGCATCAGACGAAACGCTTTGCGATTGTTTTTTTTACATCTCTTTATGTACGGGAGTTCAAATCTCACTGAAATGCCTTTCATCCTTCTGGGAGTCGGTGAAATTAGTACCAGTGAAATATTGGTGTTCATATAATTGACTGTTTCCTCCCGCCAAAATTGGTGGCCTTGACTATTTTAGAGATTGGCAGAGTCATTAGCACGTTGGACAGAATGCCTTGCAGTATTCGTTCTGGATCACTGCGCTCTGAGTTCAAATCCTGCCGAGGTCTACTTTGCCTTTCAACCTTCCAGGGTCTATAAACAAAGTACCAGCCAAGTACTGGCGTTGATTTAATTGACTTACCCTGCCCCACAAAGTTCTGGCCTTGTGCCAATATTAGAAAGAATTATTATTATTATCATCTTCATCAATATAAGAAATTTTAATTTTTATTATCATTTTTATAAAAAAATGTTTGTTTTGAGTTCAAATCTTGCCAAGGTTAATTTTGCCTTTCATCCCTCCAGGGTTGATAAAATAAAGTACCAGTCAAGTACTGGGGTCGATTTAATCGACTCACCCTTCCCTCAAAAATGTCTGGCCTTGTGCTTAGGTTAGACACAACTATTATTTTTAGAAAATCAATCATGGTCTATTTGTTAAAGCAAGCAGCATAGCATAGGGGAGGGGGTATGCTTCCTCTCGCCAAACCAAATTTGCAACTTAGGTTCAGTTTCCAGTCAGGAGCTACTACACTTCATTTTTCACTTCACTACACTTCACTTAATGGCCTTTGGGGGGAGCTGCATCAACGTCACAACACTGTATCGTATCACCTACATGTCCACCCACTAAAGCTGATAGTTTTAGTGGATGTGCGGGCGATGCAGAGTTCTTGCAGTTCCATGATCAGAAGTTATTCATTGCCCATTGATAAATACCTCTGATCATGAAAGGGTCACATGATCAATTCTTGGGGCTATTTGTCATGAGAGAAGGCAGTGCCCATCACTCTATTTCAGGGCCTCCGAGACTGGTGGAAGGGAGGGAGGGAGGTATACTGAGACCGGAAACCTGGCCTGAATGCTTGCAACTGACTGGACTCCGCTAAAGGCACCTTATGTGCCAGGTGGTGGTGTTAAACTGGGCGATGGTTTAAGTCTACCACCCAAGTAGGCTGCGGCAGCGGGATTTGAACTCAGAAAGTAGAGTGCCAAAATAAACACTACAAGGCATCCCCCCTGTCTGAGTCTCTGATGATTTTGCCAGTCCACCGCCGCCCTAGACTGGTACTTTATTTATCTACAGCCCCCCCCCAGGATGAAAGGCAAAGTTGACCTTGGCGGGATCTGAACTCAGAGCGCAGTAAGCCAGAACGAATGCTGCAAGGCATTCTATCCGACGCTCTCACGACTCTGCCAATTCGCCTCTTTTGGAGGAAATGCATGAACATCACAACACTGTATCACCCACACCTCTACTAAACATTAATGCACTGGTCACTGGGGGGGGTCACTCATTAATGAACACCTTTGATCATGAAAGGCTCAAATGATCCACTGTTGGGCGGGGGTGAAGGGGCTATTTCATTTCACATCACTTGCTACATTGAGGGTCATGGGGCGGTGGTGGTGGTGGGGGGGGGAACTGCATGATGAACCTCACAACGCTGTATCACCCCTTAATCTGATGGCACTGATCACCACCAACCACCAACCACCGCCCTCTTGAATACCTCTGATCATGGAAAGGTAACATAATTAACTCTTGGGTTTGTTATTTCACTTTACTAACAGCCTTGTGGTGGTGGGGTGGGGTGGGGTGGGAAATGCATGAACATGACCAACACTGTATCACCCACACCTCTACTGAACCTGTGATAGCACTTATTATTTTGTATGAACAAACACCCAATCATGATAAAGTGTTACATGATTGAATATTTCTTTAAACATTATTATTGTTTTTTTGTGTGTTTTTTTTCTCTCTCTCTCTCTCTCTCTCTCTCCTTCTCTCCACCACCTTCCTCCTTGCATCTCTCAGATTTGTGCAATCTCCTGAACTGCTGCTAGCTACTGCACTGCTGCATTGCTGTTGCTGCACTCTTAAGTTGTTGCTTCAACTAGAACCTGCTTTGCTGCTTACTGCTAAAAACCAACCATGTGTGTGTGTGTGCGATGATAGTGTATGAGTTTGTGTGTGTGTGTATTAGTGTGTTTGTATTAGTGTGTGTGTGTGTATTAATGTGTGTGTGTGTGTGTGTGTGTATAAAGAAATATACGAATGTCAATATTTTCTAATGAAGGAAATATGTGTTGAACTTTCTTAGAAATGTATTTATACATGTTTATATACATTGCATGTATGTGTATGTACGTGTGTGTGTGTGTGTGTGTCTACATACATATGTGTACATACACACAACATATATTTACGAACATATTTAAATGTAATATGATAGGTATATATATGTGTGTATTTGTATGTATGCGCGTGTGTAAATACTACTCTCATATATACACAAGCACATGTATGCATATACGTGTGTGTGTGTGTGTATATATATATATGTCTGTGTGCGTATGTGTATGTATGTGTGTGTGTATACACACATTCATGGATACATACACACACACATATATGATGTATATGTGTGTGTGTATACACACATTCATGGATACATACACACACACATATATATGATGTATATGTATTAATATATATATATATATATATTCTCTGACACTGACACACATAAACACACACTGTCCTAAGATAAGAAAGGAATGTGGATGTTGTTAACTTAGCTGTGATGTAAAGTGTTTTTCGCCCCCCTTTAAAACTTGGTTATACATTTCTGTGTCCTAGTCGAGACCCAATCAGTAGTCCTGCTCTGAGTCCCACCCTACAACAACAACAGCAGCAGCAGCAGCAGCAGCAGCAACAACAAAAATCCGGGGCCTCTAGCCTCGGATATGGAGCAAGTCCGCCTTCGTCGGGTTCTGCCTCGCCACAAATCGGGGGTCCTGCTGTCAAGACTGCTCCGATAGTAGCAGCAGCAGCAGCAGCACCAGTGGTGCCATCTGGAGGCAGCACGTCTGAAGCAGCCATCAAACCCACTTTCAATATTGGCACAGTCTCACCGAAAGATGAGGCGATCAGGTGAGGAAGGTTTTGGTTTGAAACTATTCTGTCTCTGCCCCCCCCCCACCCCAGCAGCACCTTGAACCTTGCATCCGTCCAGTGTGCCCAGTGTCATGTGTCCTGTGTCCCCCCTTTCTGGCTTTTCTTGTTATGTATTTTTCTCTTTCGTCTTCTTCTGTCATCAGTGGAGATGTAGAAAAAGTATCACTTTAATTCTTAAGAACTATTTTGCAAGAAGGTGAAGTAGGGTCATCTTGCCAATAAAAACACACACGCACTGGTTGTATTTCACTTCTCTCTTTTTATTATTATTATCAATTATAGGTGGTGAATTGGCGGAGTCGTTAGCGTGTCAGACAGAATGCCTTGCAGTATTCGTTCTGCCCCACTGCACTCTGAGTTCAAATCCCACTGGGGTCAACTTTGCCTTTCATTATTTCAGGGTTGACAAAATTACATGCCAGTCAAGTACTGGGGTTGTTGGCCTTGTTGCCTATGTTAGAAAAAAAAAGTAAAATATATTATCAATTAACTAATTAACTAATCAGTTGTTTGATCAATCAGTCAGTTGGTTCGTCAACTGATTGACCAAACAATGGATTATGGAGTTACTTAGCTCTTAAAATCCTGTAGGACCCGGTTCCACACGACACCACATGATCAAATTGATATGAATCATTGAACTATATATATATATATATATATATATATATATATATATATGGTGAAAGGGAAATACTTTTGTGTGAGAACACCTCAAGCACCTATGTTTCTGACCTGAAAATGTCATAATAAATAAGCTGCAAACCCCCCCCCCCCATTTTTAGGCATTTTTTACTCAATCATTACAGGTCTTAGAAAATTTTTAACAGGATGTTAAGCGTTAATTGATGGTGATAATTAAAAGAAGTGAAATACAAGCAGTGCGTGTGTGTTTTTATTGGGAAAATGACTCTCCCAAAGTACAACAACTGGAAGGGCATCATTGTCATCACCACCACCACCACTGCTGCTACCACTGCCACCACCAACGTCATCCTCATCATGATCACTAACATCATCATCGTCACGATTGCTAATGCCATCATCATCATCGTCCCTAACATCATCACCATCATTAACATCATTATCATCATGATCATTAGCTTCATCATCATCATTGTCATGATCATTAACATTTTCATCATTGTTATGACCACTAACACCATCACCATCATTGTCATGACTACTAACACCACCACCACCACCACCACCATAACCATTGTCTTGATCGTGATCCTTAACATCATCATCATCATCATGAGCATCATCATTACCATAATGATCATCAAATTCATCATCATCATTGTCATGATCATTAACATCATCACAATGATGTCATGACCACTAACACTACCACTACCACCATCATCATAACCATTGTCTTGATCGTGATCTTTAACATCATCATCATCATCATCATTTTTAACATCATGATCGCCATGATCATTAGCACCACCATCACCACCACCATTGCCAATGTACTCTCAACCAATACAACTTTTATCGTTGTGTTCATTGGTGCCGTCTTTGATTTTTTTTCCTTGTTTTTCCCTTATTTCCATGTGTATTCTGAAGAATTGTTACAATACTTACCTACAGTTTATTATGATTATTGATTTTTCTTTTTCCCCTGTTTATTCTTTCTGTAGATTATCTCCGAAAGCTATTCGCAAAGACAGGGGCCGACAGTTGAGAAACAAACGAGAACGAGCAGCGTCACCATCACCAAGGGAGACCACTCCGATCAATAGGAGTCGCTCTGGTTCAGCTACCATGATCTTTGAAAGGACCCGTGAGCCGGTGAAGGAAGCTCTCTCACCGTCTGTTGCCGAATGTCTCCGTGCTGTCTATGCCGCTTTTCTGTGGCACGAAGGGATCGTGCATGACGCAATGGCCTGTGCGTCTTTCTTGAAATTCCACCCAAATTTATCCAAAGAAATGTCTCAAGTCGATGACAAGAAGTCGGAGAAGACGAAGGTCCGCCAGCCGACCGAATCGCCAAAAGAAATCAAAAAGGAACCGTCCAAGAAGGGAGACAATTTGAATGAGACCCGTGTTAGGTTCTTCATCGAACACCAAGACAGTGTTGATTCCGATTCCGACGTCAGCAAACAGGACAGTGTCAGGTTAGGCACTCTACAGACCGATTCAGGCAAGCTGGACCAAGTGAAGATAGATACGGTGGTAAAGATAGATCCTTTGAAACAACCGAAACCGATCCTTGGACGACACAAATCCGAGGGTAGTGTGAATTACCAGGAGGATCAAGTGCTGGTCCACTCCGAGAATGGTGCCTATGAACGGGAGGATGCAAAACTTCCAGCAACACTGTATCACTTGGTAGGATTCTGGGAGGAACTGGCATCAACGATGCTCAACGTGATATCGAAGGACATGATCTACCCTAGTCCTGCACTCAGCATGAAGACAAAGAAAGTCGAGAAGAAAGAGAAGGAGAAGACAAAAGAGAAGCGAACAAAGAAGAAACGAGACCTGAAACCGATTGTTCGGGGCAACCTGTTCGGAGAGGCGGCGGGCGTGCTCTTCGCTGGCACGGCTGGCGCCGAGCGTGAGACAATGTGTGAACTGTGTGGCGTGATGTACCCGCATCCTGTCACCTACCACATGCGCCGTTCGCATCCTGGCTGCGGCCGATATGCCGGAGGCAAAGGCTACAACAGTGGGGGCAACTTCTGTGGCGGATGGGCGGGCAACTGCGGAGAAGGGGGCTTCGGAGGCAGCAGCTGGTACCTGATTTGTGATCGGTGCAGGGACAAGTACTTGCGTGAGCGTCGACAAGCGCAGAAGGACAAAGAGAAATCACGAAAGTATAAGAAAAAAATCTTCGCCAACAAGCAGCAGTCGAACTTGATTCCTATGGAATCTCATATAATTCTCAAAAACAATGCAATGTTTCTGTTGGACTTGGCAAGTGCCGCTGGAATCAGTCTTCCCTCGCACAGTCACAAAAGAACTCCGAATAGCCTTAATCGTTTGGATATGTTCCTGCCGAGTGTCAGTGAAGACATCGGCACTGACCTCAACCCTTTTCCAATGGCGCCGTTCCAATATTTGACACAGCAGGGTGCCCAAGCTTCCGACTCTGCATTCGCCGAGGACATATTCTTTGACACAGAGGAGCGGGTGTTTGTACGGTCAGGGTCCTTGAGTTTGGCTCAGAAACAGCAGCGCTATCGTCCTCGGTTGCCTACTGAACCACGTCACAGTCCTTTGGCTAGATCTGGCTCCCTCAGCCAGGAACTTCGTCCTCCATCAAACATATCACCCCCAAGTCCTCAGGTTAGTATGTTTTTCGCCTACTTTTGTTTTGATGACAAGACTTGACAAATATTTAAAGTGTAAATCATATGGTATATATGTGTGTCTGTATTCTTGTTTATGTGTGTTTGTTCTTGTGAGTGCGTGTGTATACTAGTATGTATATACTCATATGTGTTCTTTGTCATACTCTGTGTGTGTGTGTGTGTATATATATATATATTACAATTATAATAACCTTGTCAATCCATTGTTACTCTAAGTTTCAAAATGCTAGAACAAGTTAAACATCTATTGGCAGACACCTGTATGACCTCAACTAAGTGATGTGTTGTCAGCACAAAGAGGAAGTTTTCATAATTATAAAAAAAAAAAAAAAATTAACTCTATATTTATTATATTGAGTGAACTTCACTTTCATATGCTTGATCCTTATATATTTGTATTCAGTCACTAAAAGTGCTATGGCATATGTACCTCATATGTCACAGATAAGCTATGTACCTCACCTGTCACAAATAATCTGTTTACTGCTACCACTTTGTTGGTTAGTTGTGACTGTTGACTCCTTTCATTTGCATTAAAAAATTATTTATTTACACTTGTTGTTTCACTTAAGTCTTTAGTAACACGATAGTGATGATGATGATGATTGATTTCTTTGGCACACGGCCACACAGTTATAGGGAAGGGATATAGTTAATTAATTTATATGGAAAAGATAGTTAGTTAATTTGTTGTGGAGGGTATAGTTGATTAATTTATAGGGAAAAGATCATTAGTAAAATTTATAGGGGAGGGGTATAGTTAATTAATTGATGTAATCTTATATCTGCTAACATAGGCAAAGGGCCACTCATTTTGTTGGAGGGAACAGTCAACTAAATTGACCCTAGTAGTTGACAGGCACTGTATTTTATTGACTCTGGAAGGATGAAAAGTCAATTTGAACCCAGTCGTATTTGAACACAGGAATTTTATCTTGCACTCTACAAATTCTACTAAATACTGTCTCAATAATAATAATAATTTCTTTTATTGGCCACAAGGGCCTGAAAACATTAAGGACAATACAAAGGCAAGGACAGTGGGGGTTTACAAAGAA
>JAOPJM010001042.1:8884427-8897063 GCA_027124095.1 Muusoctopus leioderma | reverse complement strand
CCTTCCTCAGTCTCATGCTCTCTCCTTCCTCAGTCTCATGCTCTCTCCTTCCTCAGTCTCATGCTCTCTCCTTCCTCAGTCTCATGCTCTCTCCTTCCTCTGTCTCTCTCTCTCCCTTTTTCTCTTCCTCTATATCTATATTTATCTTTATCTTCCCCTCTCTAAATTCACTCATTTTCGCACCTTTTCCATTTTCTATCCTTGCTCTCTTTTTTTTCTTCTTTCACTTTTTGTTTTTCTCTTCTACATTTTCTCAATGAGTTAAATATCTCTCTGTCTCTCCCTCTCTCTCTCTCTCTGTCTGTCTGTCTGTCTCTCTCTCTCTCTGTCTGTCTCTCTCTCTCACACACACACACACTCAACACTCCAGCTCTATTTAGCAAACTCGGTTAAGGTGAGACAATCTGATGATTATAAGATGTCTAAAGCTTATCTGAAAGGTTGGTGTGGTGGTGGTGTGGTGGTGGTGTGGTGGTGTGGAGGTGGTGGTGTGGAGGTGGTGGATGTGGTGTGGATGTGGTGTGGTGGTGGTTGTGGTGGTGGTGGTGGGGGTGTGGTGTGGTGGGGGTGGAGGTGGTGTAGTGGAGGTGGTGGTGTGGTGGTGGAGGTGGTGTGGTGGAGGTGGTGGTGGTGTGGAGGTGGTATATATGTTAGCCTTCATTGAACCAGATTTCATCTGGAAAGGTCTACTTGTTAATCAATCATTTCACTGACATTTCCTTCCCCCCCCCCTCCATTAATCCTTTACTCTATTTGCTTTTCATTTCTGCCATTCTACACCCCTCCCAGCCCCCTCCACCGGTAGGTGTGTAAGTGGGGAGGTGGGAGGTCACCTTTTGCCTGGCATTTTCACTTTTGTGACAAAAAAATCAATAAAGCAGCTTATTGATCATGGAATGGAATACCTGAACAGTTTTTCCTTCTGGTAAACTGTCTTACGGCAAATATTTCAAATTAAGTAAGAAATATTTAGTATATTACAAAGTAATTTTCACTTCTAGAAGAACAGAATTGCATATTTCCTTACTTATGTTGATTTGAAATCTTGTTGCCATAAGGTATCTCTGATTTTAGGCCTTTTTTTTCTTGTTTGTTTCTTTTCTATTTCTTTCTTTTTTAAAATTGAGACTAATTTTGTTTGTTTAACTCCATATCAATCCTGATCAAACAGACCTTCTTCACCATCGGTCATTTTTTTTTCCAGACATAGTGCCATGATACAATGTACCCAGTACACTCTGTGAAATGGTTGGCAATCGATCGGAAATGAGTTAGTGTAGAGAGGACTCTTTAGTCGTGTCGTGGACATGACAATCTTTCTAGTGTTCCATGATAAAATGCACCCAGTACACTCTGTGAAATGTTTGATAATCGATCAGAAATGACTGAGGGTAGAGAGGACTCTTTAGTCATATTGGGGACATGACAACCTTTCTAGTGTTGGTGCCATGATAAAATGCATCCAGTACACTCTGTAAAGTGGTTGACGACTGATCAGAAATGACTTAAGGTAGAGGGGACTCTTTAGTCATATTGTGGACATGACAACCTTTCTAGTGTCGGTGCCATGATAAAATGCACCCAGCACACTTTGTAAAGTGGTTGGTGATAGGAAGGGCACCCAGCCGTAGAAACCAAGCCAAATGAAATGCATGAGTTAGGCGTGGTCCCCGTGATCATTAAAGACATTACTTCTTGTAGTGTATCCAGGAGCAGTTCAACCTGGTGCAACCCATTGCCAAGGCAAATTGATCGAGTCCTTAGAGAGTTGGATAGACTATCTAGCAGTATTTGTTTCAGCTCTTTGCGTTCTGAGTTCAAATCCTGCCATGGCCTACTTGGCCTACTTAATCTGTCGCCCAGTTTAACTGGGTGCCATTAGTATAGTCCACTCTGTTGCAAGTATTGAGGCTAGGTCTCCAGTCTGAGTATACCTTCCTCCTACCAGTCTCGGAGGCCCTGGAAAAAGAGTCATGGGCCCAGCCTTCCCTCATGACTAACAGATAAAAAAAAATTCAAGCTATGGTCATGTGGTCATCTGGAAAGAAAGCATACATAGCACTTCAAGATAATAATCTACAAACTTAGTTTACCTCATAGCCCTTTAGGTTGTTGGTGATACCTCTGAAGACTACATACTTTATGTAGTCTGACCCACCCAGCAGGCTCCACAAAACCACTTTTCCTAATTTAACCCCCTCCCGGAGCATCAAACCTCTGTAATTCCCTCTCTGTCAACTTTTTTCTTGCATATGTCAACGTCAACTTACAGATGTTTAAACAGAAGATAAACCATCAGGATCTCAGCAGTCTTGGAGGGTTTATGATGGTTATAGGCACTGCCCCCTACTAAAAACCTGTTATAGGCACTGACCCCTACTAAAAACCTGTTATAGAATATGAATCATTAACCCAGGGGCATCAAAATTGTTTGGCTTTGCAGGCCGGATTGAAGTATAAACTAGATCTTGTGTGCTGGATAAGGACAATTATTCCTAAAAACCCTATTCATAGTGTAGTAGGCCAAAGTAAATGGATAAAGGGGTCAATATACATTATAACAAGTTTATCAACAATAAAGAAAGGAAAGAATATGTGATGTTAGCATATTTTACAGAATATTTTAAAGTTAAAAAATACTAATAATTAATAATAAAAAAATTTTCTCTTCATAAAAATTGAGCCATGTGCCGGACTAAACATGGCCTCAGGCTGGACTAAACATGGCTGCAGACTGGACCTGGCCTGCGGGCCGTATGTTTGACAACTCTGGCCTATGATTTATCTGCACAGTTATGTTTGTTTGCATCAAAATCATAACCTCTACTTCTGTGGTTATTTCTTGTTAATGTTTGCTATATTTTATTTATTTATGCTTTTTTTTTTTTCAACAACAGAAAAACAAATTTTGGAATTGGGTTTTATTTATTTATTCATTTCTTTACAAAGGTTTTTGTTTTATTTTTGTAAAGGAGTAAGTGGTGTGAGAACAAAAAAACAAAAAAAAAAAAAAACAGAATTTTTTGTCGCTTGTTTTGTTCTGTACAATAAACAAACAGGCAACGTAAACACACAGGATAAAAAAAAACAAATTATATATAAAAAAAAATATATAACGAAAAGGGTAAAAAAATACAGCAGGATTTAAATTAAATGAGATGCAGTTAAAAAAAAAAAAATTTAACAACCAACCAAACAAACAAACAGTAAACAATAACTAAAAATAAGGGAAATTCAAAACAGGTTTGTATCATTTAAATTATTACGACAATTTACAAATTACTTTTAGTGTCATCATAATTGTTATCTATTAGTTTGGCTGACTGAAGAGGGGGAGGAGGCTTTTGGAAATATCGAGATTTGGCTTAAAACATTTTATCTTTTCTTGTGTGTGTGTGTGTTTTCTGAATTATTCTTTAATGGGTTTAAAAAAAATTTGGCATTGACCTGTGACATTTGACGATAAACTTTGCAGACTGAATTTGGATATTTATAATTATAACCAGAATTTCTAACATTGGCACCAGGACACAGATTTTAAGGAAAGAATGTAGTTGAATAACTCGACGTCTCTACGTACTTAACAGGTATATATTTTATTCCATCAACCCCATGAGAGGATGAAAGGCAAAGTTGACCCGAGCAGGGCTGAAAGTCAGAATGTAAAGGAACATAAAAAAAAAAATAGCTTGCAGTATTTTGTTATCATTTAGTCAGGAGGCAGGGCAGTGCCAACAACCCTTTTCCAGGGCCTCCAAGACTGGTGGGAGGAAGGGAGGAAGGTATCCTCAGACTGGAGATCTGGTCCAAATGCTTGCAACAGAGTGGACTCCGCTAAAGGCACCCAAGGTGCCAGGTGGTGGTGTTAAACCGAGTGATGGATTAAGTCTACCACCCAAGTAGGCAACAGTTGGATTTGAACTCGGAACGCAAAGAGCTGGAACAAATACCGCAAGGCATCTCATACGATGCTCTAACGATTCCACCAGTCCACTGCCTTCATTTTGGGTGGTGCTTCACCGATTCTGCCATCCACAACAGCTCTAATAATTATTTCTAATATTGGCACAAGGCCAGACATTTTTAGGGGAGGGGTAAATCGATTAAATCGACCCAGTACTTGACTGGTACTTTGTTTATCGACCACAGATGGATGAAAGGCAAAGTTGGCCTTGGCAGGGTTTGAACTCAGAGCGTAGTGAGTCGGAACGAATAATGCAAGGCATTCTGTCCGACGCACTAATGACTCAGCCAATTCACTGCCTTACTTAGTTCATAGAGCAATGATCAACCGAAGCTGTGGTAGAAGACACTTGCCCAAGATGCCATGCAGTGGGATCGAACCTGGACCCACGTGGTTGCGAAACGAACTTCTTAACCACATAATGCCATGTCTGCACTCATAATAGTTACCTTAAACTGCGTTTTTAAGGTATGAGTTTAGTATAGGATCTAGCCTTTCATTCTGATCAGAATCTCATTGATTAACAGTTACATGTTTTTTGTTTTGTTTTTTGTTGTTTTTTTAAATTGCAGTTACTCGACAGTGCCACCATTCGTTATCTTTCTCATTACAAAGTCAACTGCTAACAGGAATAGAAGGGGTGAGAGGATGCAGCCCTGACGGACGCCAGTGATGGTGTTAAAGTCGTCAGTATGGCCAGAATCTGTTTCTGGACATCGGAGAAGGGGCCGGCCCAAGAAAACCTGGCACTGAACATTCCAAGAAGACCTCAGAACCGTAAGAAACAGTTGGACAGGTGCGGAGAAAACTGTGGCAGATCGACCATGCTGGAGGAAGCTTGCTGCCTTTGCCTTGTGTGCTTTAAGGCACGGGAAGACCTAAGATTAAGACACCGTTACCGGTTTATCTATGCTGGTTGTAGGCCGACATGCTGTCCAATTGCGGGTTGGATGGAGTGCTTCCATGGTCAGGTGATTAGCCCTGGCAATTGGTACTTAGAAATAACAACCAAATATTCTCTTAAATCACACCGGATAATGAGGTCCTAGGTGCACACTGCCTGAAAAAAGAAAACAGAGTGGTCATGGCTTGAATGACCACTCTGTTCATAGGTTTTGGTGCTCAACAATTTGTCAGTGTGGGAAGAAGGATTCCAAAAAGTTGGCGAGAAGCATAATCTTTATAAATCACCAACAAAATGGCTAGATTTTGGAGAAATGTATAACAGATCAGAAGAAACTTGAGTAATGGTGACTATAAAAATGATCATCTCAGAAGCTAGAAGATTGACAACAAGCGGTGCTGGAGCTATCTTAAGGTAGGTGCTATGGATGCTACCACACCGAGGCCTAGAAATAATATAATTGTGTCATATTTCGATGGGGTGGTGGTGACCCACTTCTTCAGTATATCACTAGGGTCCATGAGCATCTAAAGATGGCCCAGGCTGGAGTAGATGACTTCAAAGGAAATGAAAGCCAGTGTCTTTACTTCATGAAAGAAAACTGATTTCTTTTTTTATCGCTTAGTCAGGAGGGAAGTCAGTTCCCATCACCCTATTTTCAGGGCATCCGAGACTGGTGTGCGAGACTGGTTTTGGGAGGGAGGGATTAAGGTATCTTCAGACCGGAGACCTATCCCAAATGCTTGCAACAGAGTCGACTCTGCTAAAGTGACCCAAGGCGAGCCAGGTGGTCGTGTTAAACTGGGCGACTGATTAAGCCTACCACCTAAGTAGGCCACAGTGGGATTTGAACTCAGAATGCAAAGAGCTGGATGAAATACCTCAAGGTATCCTGTCCGGTGCTCTAACGATTCCGCTTGTCCACCGCCCTAGACTGGTACTTTATTTATCTACCCTGTAAGGACGAAAGGCAAAGTTGATCTCGGTAGGATTTGCACTCAGAGCACAGCGAGCCGGAACAAATACCGCAAAGCATTCTATCCGACACTCTAATGACTCTGCCAACTCACCGCCTGATTATAATGACCTCTGCGCAGTTACTCGACCTGTTACAAATAGCAGAGAAATCTCTCTCAAATCACACTCAACTGTCTTAAACAAGGAAGAACACATCAGATGATATAGTCCTAGATACCCTTAACTCTTAACATCCTGTTAACATTTTCAAAGTCCTGCAATAATTGAGCAGAAAATGCCTAAAAATGGGGGTTTTTCTAGCTTATTTATTATGAAATTTACAGGTAAGAAACACGGGTGCTTGAGGTATTTTCACACAAAATATTTCACTTTCACCATATATATAGTGCCATCATTTATATCAATTTGATGATGTGGCAGTGTGTGTGTGGAACCGTGTCCTACAGGATGTTAAGAGTTAAATCAACCCCAGTACTCGACGGGTACTTTATTTTATCGACCTCCAGAAGAATGAAAGGTAAAGCTGACCCCAGCAGGATTTGAACCCAGAACGTAAAAATCCATAACTAAATACCTCAAGGCAATTTGTCCGATGCTCTAATGACTCTGCCGATAAAACAGATTACCAGTCAATTATTAGACACCATTTAATTGACCGTACCCCGCACCCAAATTTCTGGCCCTCTGCTTAAGTTAGAAATCATGATTATAAGAAAAGATAGCAGTAAGTTCTTAACAAGTCAAATATGTCACCTGGCTTTTATTCCCCATTGGAGCTATTTCACTTCATCTATTCTACTAATAACCTTGAAACCCCTCTCCCTGAAAAGCACGAACATCACACAATCACATTTTCTATTTATACCTTATAAATTCAAGGTCTCGTCCTTATCTGAGAAACTGTTGTTTAGCCCATGCTCAGAGATGAGTGGTGTAATATTGACGGGAAGCTCTTAGCAAACCACATTTGAGACACAGTTTCAAATCCCAGTTGGAATTGCTTCACATGACTATGTCATTGTTGTTGTTGCTGTTATTGATGATGTTGTTGTTGTCTGATATAAAATTGTTTATCTGCTATGAAGTTAGTCTTCATATGATTAGGAAAAAATCCACTTTTAAACCTACATTTGCATCTATTTCTTTCCAACGTTGCATGCTAGCAAAACACTTGTAAATTCTACAGTGCTCCCACTGCCTCTGACTACAGGGATGAATTATAACCTCGTCTTAGAAGGTATGGTGGAGGGGTTGAGAGGAAGGTGTTTAGTAAATTTGTACTCCATCCAGATGATACTTACACCATTCACAAGGATGACCTTGGCTCAACATAATAGTTTTGTTAAATATAACACCCTGGGCCATTTTTCTTGTTCTTTTTAAATCTACTTTCATCTAGGTTGTTTTTTTATATACTTGAACTTACCAGTTTTCATTGACCTTACCAAGAGGTAAATCTTTTACTAAACATTGCTCTCTAAATCTGCAAAACCTGCAAATCCTCTCTACCCCAGTATAAAGGCAGCAAACAACATAGGAGAGGTTTACTTCCGTTGCTAATTATCTCCCTTGGAAAAGGCTTGAAATTCGCGTCGTCTTCCCATTTCTTCTGCTACTTAAAACTATTATCAACTTTCATGCTTCTCTTTGGAAAAGCATGAACGTTACTGCTTCCCATTTCCTCTATTTTTAAAAATAAAATCTTTCAACTTCTATGGTTTTGTGTTGGAAAAAACCTGAATGATGCAACTTCTTACTTCTTCTCTATTTAAAGCTTCCAACGATTCAAACAGGCCAAGCAAACATTTTTGTTTGGCCTGCTAAAAATAGCGGCGAAATGTTCCTCAAAATCCCACCCTACTATCTTAAAAAAAGGGAAGGACACATTGGATAATATAGTCATGGAAATACTATATCTGAAAAATGAGATGGGACGGTGATAGCTGGAACACTTTTGGTTATAGATCTCGGGGCTAAACAATACAAAAGAATAACTTTCAACCATTATGCCTATGTTACCCCCCCCCCCCCTTTTTTAAATCTTCATTTTAATCCTTTCTGAATCACAAGAATCTATATAAGACCTATGTTCGACTTCTGTTTCTGTAGTTGTTGCTGTTGTAAAGATAGGTGCTTGTTTACCACTGATACTAATCAAAGCAGAGAACATATTAGTTTACCACTAATAACAGCCGAGAAGATAAAAAATGATGCTAGATTATGACTGCTTACAGCCGAGATCAGTACAGGTGCTAATTTACCACTACCAATCTTAAAAGTGGCCACTTATTGGAAGCTGAGTTAAGAAAAAAAACACTAATTTACCACCTCTTACATTCATGATTACAGAGGACATTAGTTTTACTGTTACTGACAGCCAAGACCAAGTTAGGTACTAGATTACCACTGCTAACATCCAAGACAGAGAGGGGGACACTAGTTTACCACTGCTAACAGCCGAGACAGAGAAGGACAGTAGTATACCACTACTGGCCACTTAATTTAGAGGCAGTACTGGTTTAGCACTACTAACAGCCAAGATAGTGTCGGACACTTATTTACCACTGCTAACAGCTGAGACAGAGAGGGGGACACTTATTTACCACTGCTAACAGCCGACACAGAGAGGGGAATACTACTTCACCACTGCTAACAGCTGAGACAGAGAGAGGACACTAGTTTACAACTGCTGATCACTTAAATCAGAGACAGTACCGGTTTACCACTGCTAAGAGCCTAGTCCATGATAAGTACTAATTTACTATAACTGACTGCTGAAATAAGAAGTGTTAGTTTATCACTGCTGACAGCTGATATCAGGATGAACACTAGTTTGCTACTGCTAACAACTGAGATAAAGAAGGCCACTAATTTACCACTGCTGGCAATGGAGACCATGGTAGCAACTAGATTAACACTGCTGACAGCTAAAACCAAGAGAGGTCCTAGATTATTACTGCTGATGGTTAAAACCAAGATAGGTCCTAGATTAACACTGCTGACAGCTAAAATCAAGATAGGTCCTAGATTATTGTTGCTGATGGTTAAAACCAAGATAGGTCTTAGGTTAACACTGCTGACAGCTAAAACCAAGATAAATTTTAGATTATTGCTACTGACAGCTAAAACCAAGATAGGTCCTATATTATTGCTGCTGACAGCTAAAACCAAGATAGGTCCTAGATTATTGCTGCTGACAGCTAAAACCAAGATAGGTCTCAGATTAACCCTGCTGATAGCTAAAACCAAGATAAGTCCTAGATTATTGCTGCTGACAGCTAAAACCAAGATAGGTCCTAGATTATTGCTGCTGACAGCTAAAACCAAGATAGGTCCTAGATTATTGCTGCTGACAACAAAAACCAAGATAGGTCTCAGATTAACCCTGCTGACAGCTAAAACCAAGATAAGTCCTAGATTACTGCTGCTGACAGCTAAAACCAAGATAGGTCCTATATTATTGCTGCTGACAGGAAAAACCAAAATAGATCCTAGATTATTGCTGCTGACAGCTAAAACCAAGATAGGTCCTAGATTATTGCTGCTGACCAGTAATGATCAGAAAAGACTCTAGTGGCATTATGTCTGATTAAAATAAAATTAATAGTAATAATTGTTACTAACATAGGCACAAGGCCAACAACCCCAGTACTTGACTGGTACTTTATTTTATTTACCACGGAAGGATGAAAGGTAAAGTTGACCTCGGCGGGATTTGAACTCGGAGTGCAATGAGACAGAACGAATACTGCTAGGCATTCTGTCCAACATGCTAACAACTCTGCTAATTTGCCTAGTAATAATAATAATGATTATTATTTGGCAGAATCAGTTGAGTACCAGACAAAATGACCTTGCAGTGTTTAGTTGAGTCCATTTGCATTCTGTGTTCAAATCTTGCGAGCTCGACTTTGCCTTTCATCTTTTCCAGGGTTGATAAAATAAATCACCAGTCAAGCACTGGGGTCGTTTTAATCAAGTAACCCCCCCCCCCCCCCTGCTGTGGCCTTGTACCAATGTTAGAAATTATTATTATTATTATTATTATTATTATTATTATTATTATTATTATTATTATTATGAAGGGCAGTGGTTGGTAGAATCGGTAGGTTGATGGACAAAATGCCTTGCGGTATTTAGTTACATCCATTTACATAGTAAGTTCAAATCCTGCTAGGTCTGACATTACCTCCCATCCTTCAAGTGTTAGATTAAGGGGGCAGGAGTCAATTAAATAACAACCTGTCAAGTACTGGTGGGGGGGGGGGTAATCCATTAAATTGACAGCACTCCCTCCACCAAAATGCGTGGCCATGTACTAATGTTAGAAATTGTCGTATTATCATGATTATTATTTTTTTTTTTTTTGCAGTATTTGTTCTGGCTCACTGCATTCTGAGTTCAAATACCGCCAAGGTCAACTTTGCCTTTTATCCTTCTCGGGTCGATAAAAAAAAAAGTACCAGTCAAATACTAGTGTTGTTGGCCATTGTGCCTATGTTAGAAACAATTATTATTATTATTATTGTGGCTGTAACATTTTGTGAACTGGGTATATATGATCTGGTTTCAATTCCAGGTTTAAACTATTACATGTACATTACTAATTCCCTCAGCATGAACATCACAACATCTTGTTTTTTTTTCCCTGTATAAATCTCAGGCAGTTAAATAACACATCACTGCTGCTACTATTTCTACAGTTTTTATGTGTGTGAATTTTTTTAATCTTTTATTATTTATTTATTTATTTATTTATGTATTTATTTATTATTTGGTGGATTGGCAGAATCTTTAGAGCACCAGACAAATTACTTTGTGGTATTTATTCCAGCTCTTTAATACATTCGAAGTTCAAATCCCGCCGAGGTCAACTTTGTCTTTCATCCTTCCCGGGGTCGATAAATAAAGTACCAGTCAAGTAATGGGGTCGATATAATCGACTGATCCCCTCCCGCAAAATTTCTGGCCTTGTGCCTATTGGCTAAGGCGGCAAATTGGCAGAGTCGTTAGCGTGCCGAACAGAATGCCTTGCAGTATTTGTTCCAGCTCACTGCACTCTGAGTTCAAATCCCGCTGAGGTCAACTTTACCTTTCATCCATCCGGGGTCGATAAAATAAAATACCAGTCAAGTACTGTGATTGTTGGCCTTGTGCCTATGTTAAAAACAATTATCATTAATATTATTATTATGGTTCTTCCAATCCATTTGTTGAATTGATTGCAACCAATTCTAGTCAATGTATATTTTTTATTTATTTTATTTTTTGGAGGGGTGGGGGTCACAAATCAGTTGCCATATATGTGTCCAAGATTTGAACTCTGTCACAAAATGATTCACTTGACATCAGAATTAAATTTAAAAAAAAAAATATGGAAAAATATAAATACAATTCTTTTCACTCATCTTCCATGAAATAAAGAGTGTTTAAAAAAAAAATTATTATTTTTTTTTTCTTTAGTCTTTCCCTTGAAATATTTTGTATGTTATTTTTTGTTTGTTTTAATAATAATAATCTTGTTTTGCAGGGGAGTTAATTGGCAGAGTTGATAGAGGAACAAGTAAAATGCCTTATGCTATTTAGTTATATCCCTTCTTTACATCCTGAGTTCAAACCCCACTGAGGTCAACATTACCTTTCATTTTTCTGATGTCAATAAAATTAGTACCAGTAATATACAGGTTTCAATTTAATTAACTGGACCCTTCTTCAAAGACTTCTGGCCATGTGCCAATGTTAGAAATCAATAATCTTATCATGGTTGTGTGCCTTAGAAGTCTACTTTGAAACCACCTGGTTCAGGGTTCGATCCCTCTGTGTGGCACCTTGAGCAAGTATCTTCTACTATAGCCTCCGGCTGACCAATGTCTTGTGAGTGAAATTGGTAGATGGAAACTGTGTGGAAGCCCCATTGCATATATACATATGTATGTATATATGTGTGCATGTATGCATGCTTGTCACCACTTGTCTTCATGTCATTTATTGCTTAGGCAGCCGGTGATGTTTGTTTGTGTTCTACATAAACAATAGATCCGGTAGCTTAGCAGTTCGACAGGTGAAGATCAGTGAAAATTCCCATACTTAAAAAATAAGTAAGGGTTGATGACAGGAAGGGTATCTGGCCATAAAATACTGCCTCAAAAAATCTCCATCCAACCAATGCCAATATGGAAACACAGACGTAAAAATGATGATGATGATAACGACTATTATTATTATTAAATTGGGAGAGTTGTTAGCATGTCGGACAGAATGCCTTGCAGTATTCGTTCTGGCTCACTGCGCTCTGAGTTCAAATCCTGCCAAGGTCAACTTTGCTTTTCATCCTTCCGAGGTCGATAAAATAAAGTACCAGTCATGTACTGGAGTTGTTGGCCTTGTGCCTATGTTAGAAACAATTATTAAGGGCGAATGGATTGGCAGAATCGGTAAGGCGTCAGATAAAATGCCTTGCAGTATTTGTTCCGGCTCTTCACATTCTGAGTTCAAATCCTGCTAGGCCCACTTTGTTTATCGACCCCGGAAGGATGAAAGGCAAAGTACCAGTCAAGTACTGAGGTTGATTTAATTGACTTACCCCTCCCACAAAACTTCTGACCTTGTGCCAATGTAAGAAACCATTATTATCATTACTATTATTATTATTATTATTGCTGCAACTCTCGGCCAGGGATGCGGAGTCCTGCGAAAGGCCGATAACAGCTGATGAGATAGAGGGAGCGATAGGCGGTTGCGCGAGGGGCAAATCGCCTGGCTTAGATGGTCTGCCCTACGAGCTTTACAC
>JAOPJM010001042.1:8714289-8726061 GCA_027124095.1 Muusoctopus leioderma | reverse complement strand
TAATTCAATGAGTTGGTAGTTCAGTTGATTGAACAGCTGAACACTCATCATCTGGAATTCAGACGGAGATCCATTATATATATATATATATATACATATACACCTACACAGTTCACCATCATTACATCCTACACAATCATTACCTTCACTCTTGACACTAATGGATGCAAAGTAATTTTGTCATGATCTATTAATTTATATATAGTGTTGCTGAACAATGTCTGTGTGTGTATATATATATATATATATATGTGTGTATTCATGTGTGTGTATATGTGTGTGTGTGTGTGCTTGTGTGTGTATTCATGTATGTGTTCATATGTGTATGCATACTTTGTGTGTATTCATGTGTATTCTTGTATGTGTACATGTGCATATATGTGTGGGTGTTTTTTGCATATATGTATGTGTATGTATCGATGTGCATATGTGTGTTTATATATGTGTATGCATACTTCTGTGTGTGTGTATTCATGTGTATTCACATATGTGCGTGTGCATATATGTGTTGGTGTTTGTGCATATGTGTATGTATCGATGTGCGTGTTAATGCATGTGTGTGTATGTGTATTAATGTATGTGTGTGTGTGTGTGTGCATACTTACCTTTGTGTGTGTGTGTGTGTTTGTGTGTAAAAAGAATAGATAAATTTACATGTAAAATATGTGTGTATATATGTGTGTATGTGTAAATGTATATGAATTCGTATGTGTTAGTAATTGTGTGCGTTTTATGTGTAATTTGTGCGTATGAGTATTACTCTTGTGTGAGTGTGTGTTTATATCTATGTGTTTGCATGTTGGTTTGTGTGTAAACTACATGTGAGAATTACACATGTGAAAAATGTAAGTGTTTAATGTGTAAATTGTGAGCTGTGTGTGTGTGTGTGTGTGTGTGTGTGTGTGTGTGTAATGTAACTGGTTTTGTGTAATTTATACGTATATGCTATGTTTTATTTCAAGTGTGTTTGTGTATGTGTTTGTCAGAATCTTCAAACCAATGATTCCTCAAGAGTTTCCAATCATATCTTGTAAGACAGTTTAAATTTGACAATATTCTTTCTTGATTTTGGCACGGAACCTCACGTTTGTAGTGAAGTAGAAATAATATCTTCTGGGAAAATCATCCGACCAAACAAAGACTATACAACAATCTTCAGACTATCACGGATGTCATTTAACCCTTTTGATACCAATCCACCCTAAAACTGCCCCTGTTTCTATGCTAAAAAAAAAAAAAAAAAATTTCTTTTTAAAGTGTTCATATTTGAATTTAAACCTTCCATTAAAATTTTATGTAAGAACTTTTTGTTAAGTTGTCTTCTAAACACCCAACTTAACTCTTACCATCCTGTAGGACACAGTTCCACACGGTACCACATCTTCAAACTGATATAAATCATTCAACTATATATATATGGTGAAAGTGAAATATGTTCGTGGGAAAACACCTCAAGCACCTGTTTTCCTTAGCTGTAAATTTCATAATAAATAATAAGCCTCAAAAACCCCATTTTTAGACATTTTCTGTTCAATTATTGTTGGGTTTAGAGAATTTTCAATGGGATGTTAAGAGTTAATAACGAGAAAGTTAGTTATTTTACTAAATTCTTCCAAATTCTTGATTATTTTCAAAATTAATTGAAAATCAAAGGCAGTGTGCATTCCATTAGAAATATGGTAACGAAAGGGTTAAAGAGAGATACATGCATTTTCCTGGACATTGCTGGAGAGCTAAGCACGGACTCGTTAGCGATGTCCTCCTATGGACACCCCGACATGGATATATATGGGTTGGTCGTCTGGCAAAAACGTTCATTGACCAGCTCTGTATGGACACAGGATGTTGCTTTGCTGACCTTCCGAATACTATGCCGGATTGTGATGGTTGGCACGACCGTGATGGGTGGCACGACCGTGATGGGTGGCACGATCGTGATGGGTGGCACAATTGTGATGGGTGGCACAATTGAGTCAGGCAAATCCGAGCAAGCTCGACCAGATGATGATAAAATAAGATGTTGTAACATTCATCTCCTTCTTGAAACTACCAGCAACCTTAAGTTTTCATTCCTAATTGAAATGATTTCTCTTCATTTTATCATTATTGAGTCGTTAGCATGTCGGACAGAATACCTTGCAGTATTCATTCTGGCTCACTGCACTCTGAGTTCAAATCCCGCCGAGGTCAACTTTGCCTTTCATCCTTCTGGGGTCGATAAAATTAAGTACCAGTCAAGTATTGGGGATTGTTAGCCTTGTGCCTATAGTAGAAACAATTTTCTTATGAGAAAAACAGTGAAGTATAAATGTCTTGCAGTGTTTAATTTTCCTCCTTTAAATCCTAGGCTGTAATCATCTTTTCCTTTGATCCCTTCAACAGAGCTTGATTCAGTCGACTACACTCATATAGACATTTTTATCTTCTGACTATGTCAGAATTTGTCATCATATCTTTTGGTTTTATAATATATGTTCTTGGCAAAGGCCTTTGAGTGGCAAGTACCATTCAAATACTGGGGGATGATTTAAACAACTAAAGTTAGTCTTTCTTGAGGCTATAGGTCCATTAGGCTGAAGCTTATCCCATTTCTGTGGTGTTAAGTGACTGAGAGCCAGTCCATTGCTGGGTTAACCCCCCAGCTATTACTGGTACTCATTTTCAGCTGAGTAGACTGGAGCAACATAAAATAAGTGCCTTGCTCAAGGACACAATGTGCCACCTGGTCTGGGAATTGAACCCACGACCTTGTGATTGTGGGCCCAACCACCTAACCACTAGGCCATGCACCTTCACAATTCAACTAAACTCTTCCCCCAAATTTGTTGCCAATATTAGAAATCGATGTTTAGTTATGTTCCTTTATGCATAAATTCAAATCAGCTTTGCCTTTTATTGATCTAGGGCCAATAAAATAAGTACCAGTAATGTACTGGCATTGATTCAATTTAATACGCTCCTCCGTTATATATCTGTGGCCTTGTGCCAATATGAGAAATCGTGAATAATATGTTATAGTCAAAGTAAAGTTCACCACCTGAGTTTGATTCTCAGTTGTAACTACTTCATTATCCCCAAAGTTGTAAAGCAATCCTTATAGCTCTCCCATTTTTACTACCATAAAAGTCTTAAGCTTCATGTTAATTATATGTTACATAGGTTGCTAGGGTCAAGGCAATAGAAAGCTTAATATGGTGCTTTACATACTCTAGTCATCAGATACCTCACTGTAACCTTTCATTTCTCAAGATTCAATAGAATAAATAATTACTAGTAGTATATTGAGGTCAACATAGTCAAATGTTCCACCTTCCCACATTCGATATTATGCCTTGGCAAAGAAAATCATTGTTATATGTTACGGGATTTTTGTATATTATTTTTGCCAATTTATCATTGTAATATGTATGTTTACTGCTCTGTCAGGCTTAGTATTGATAAAAGGAACTAAAGGCATATATTTGTGTGTTTATAAATGTGTATTTAGAGGGGGGGGGAGAAAGAGTGCGCAAGTTTGAGTGAAACATGGAAAATGGGAAGAAATTACCCTAATACTGAAAGTATATTGAATTCTTTTGATAAGGTACACAAAGATGATTTCTTTTTTAAGGAAAAAGTAAAGTATATTGAAAGCAAATACTGTAAAAAATAGGGGTGAATACCTAACAAGCTGGGTCTGCAATCATCATCATCATCATCATCATCGTCGTTTTACGTCCGCTTTCCATGCTGACATGGGTTGGATGGGTGAATTCGGCCCGCGTTGCTTCCTCATTTGGAGTCACCACTCTCCTAGACGGATCAGCGGCCCACGTCTCGCTCGTATGTTTCATTTGGCATGGTTTCTATGGCTGGATGCTCTTCCTATCACCAACCACTTTACAGAGTGTACTGGGGTGAATTTTATTGTGACACCGACACTAGAGAGGTTGTCATGTCCACGACATGACTATGGAACCCTCTCCACCATATGGTGTCGCTGTTTGATTGCCAAACACTTTACAGAGGTCACTGGGTGTATTTTATCTTGGACTCACCCACAAGTCAGCAGGGCAGTGCGGGCAGGTCCACCCTCAACAGGGCGACTAAGGAGTCTTATCTACCTTATCTAGGGGTTCATCCTTAGCCTTATCTACCTTATCTAGGGGTTAATCACTCCTAAAATGGTCTTAACCATCTTGAGTATTTCTATGTCTCTACTCACTGACCCTATGCTGGGTTCATCTGTCCTTTTGACAAGTCTTTATTTTGTTCTGCTGGGTTTCTAGTGACTCTCCTCGCCAGGCCCTGCCAGGCCCTGCCAGGCTGCTGCTGCTGGTGATGGTGGTGGTGGTGATGGTGGTGGTGGTGGTGGTGGTGCCAGTTTAGTTGGTTTTGTTTTAAATTTATTGGATATCAGTTAAAATCTCTGGGTAATCTCTATTTCTCAACGGAAAATACTTGACATCTTGCAGTTGCTCTTTCAAGATTCAAGTTATTGACCTATGGTTTCAATACCCACAGACAGGAATTAGCACAGCTTCTACTGGCTAATGGTTCTAACTATGGAGAATTACCTGGAATTCTATTCACCTTTATTTTATTCTCTTTAATAATCTAGGTCTGACCTTAAGCAGAAATACAGAAGTTCTATGTAAATGAAATGAAATTGTCAATTTAGAACAAGTGGATTACTTTCTTCTCCCCTCTCACGAATGATTCTGGTTTTAGCTTAAGCTAGAAATATTTCCTCCATTACAAGCTTAAGTGCTTTTAAAATGGAAACATTTTGTTACAATGATTTGTTATTATCTCCGTTTGCAATATGCAGCCATAAATGCACTATCGTAGTTAAAAGATTTAGTTTTGGCTTCGAATTATTCTTCTATGCTTTCCGTTGATCAGATAGGGGTGGTAGGTGTAGTATATTGGTATTGAAGAATTATATTTTAAAATTTAAAAAATAAATAATAAAAAAATAAATGAAAGAAGAAAAAAAAACGGCTTCATCTCTTTTTCAAAATATATGAATGAATGTGAAAACTTTTACAGAGATATTAACTCATCTCTTTATAAAGAAGATAAAATGGAATAAGAATTTGGTCACTGTATAAGTTAGTGTTTATTTTATTTTTTTAATTTTTTTTTTAGTTTTATTTATTTTTTAATATGTTTCATTTAAGTGGCTTCTTATAAAATCTCTTTCAGACCTCATGGTGTGGAATCATCTTGAGTTGAAGACTAAAATTCTATTGCTTGTTTGTGAATCTATAAAACTAGTTGCTCAGTATAAATATGACTAAAAAGAAAATCTGCTTGTGTCCCACTCCAGGTATTTTATATGGTTTTCAGTTCAAAATCTGCTGAAGTTACTGTAACAACATTTAGAAAGTATTTTTTTTTCTTGTTTGCAAACTTTGATAAGGAAAGATTTACACCATTTTTTTTGTGATTTTTTTTTCTCCATTTTAGTGTTCTGGCAGCTGAAAATTCTTTGAGCTATTGGTAGGATGCAGTCTAGTATGTTTATGTGTAGCAGCTGCACCAGTGCAGTTGTGTAATAAGTAACAACAAGGTGAATGTACCTGTTAACCATGAAAATATATAAATTCCTTCATCCTTCCAATCTATATAAACACGAAGAACTATTGATGGAAACTAGCAGGAAAAAAAAAAATCTTTAAAAGCATTAAAAATGAAAAGTTATATAATGTTTCATGTAGTTTCGTTAAACCCATATCTTAATTGAGTGATTTCCAACATAGGTGCAGGCATGGCTGTGTGGTTAAGAACTTCAATTCGTAACCACGTGGTTAAGAACTTCACTTTGTAACCACGTGGTTTTGCATTCAATCCCACTGTGTGGCACCTTGGACAAGCATCTTCTACTATAGCCTCTGACTGACCAATCAATATCTTGTGAGTCAATTTGGTAGGCAGAAACTGAGCAGAAGCCTGTCGTATATATACATATGTGTGTGTGTTTGTGTGTGAGTTTGTCTCTCTGTATCTGTCTCGTTTGTTTATGTCTCAGAACTTAGCAGTTTGGCAAAAAGAGACCGATAGAATAAGTACCAGACTTAAAAATAAGTACTGGGGTTGATCTGATTGACTAAAACCCTTCAAGATGGTGCACCGAGTACACTCTGTGAAGTGGTTGGTGATAGGAAGGGCATCCAGTCATAGAAACCAAGCCAAATGAAACATACAAGTGAGGCATGATCTCTCAGACCCATCTTGGAGAGTGTTGACTCCATTCGGAATCGATGCAGGCCGAAATCACCCGTCCAACCCATGCCAGCATGGAAAATGGACGTAAAATGATGATGATGATGGTGGTTGACAATTGGTAAAGTATCAGACAAAATACTTCAAGGGTGTGTTCTGAACTTTAAATACACATATACGGTAGGGTCTCATGTATGTAATGTAATGAGTCGGAAAATCTTCGATTAACTGAGATTATCCATGCATTTATTAGCCAAAAACTTCCCCTAGGAATGTTAAAAATCTAAAAAAAAAAAAAATAGAAAGGGAGACAACTCCAATAAGATCAAAAATACCTTGTCTATCTATCTATTATTTCTTCTTTTTTTATATCTCAAGAGACAGAATATGGGTCTTTATAGACTTCAAGGACCTGACCCTTGGATTTTTGGTTTTTTTTTTTGGTATTTCTTTTTCTAACACTGTATAAACATTCAAACGTCATATATGGAGAGAGATGATCAAAGCTGGAACTGAAATGGCTGACTGAGACTTAACCATTCTTCACCTACTCTCATGTCTACTATGAATGTATATTCCTGTATTGATTAGTTCTTACTGACATACTGATCTATTAGACAAATTTAATAGCCATATTTAATGATTAGAAATAAAGTTTTCTTCTTGACTTATATATATATATATATATATATATATACTAAAAGCTGGATTTTTTTCCCTTTTCCTTTTATTTTTACATTTTTTTTATTATTTATTATTTTGTTGTTGTTATTCTGTGTTTTCAGCAATTCTATATTGCATTGATTATTGTAATTTCTTATCTTAGTAAATTTCTTTGCTCAACTTTCAATACAAATTTTCATCTCAGGTGATTAATTGATCGAAAAATTTCATTAAAAAAAAAAAATTCTTTTTGTGATTCCAAAAAAGAGAAGTGGAGGGGGGGAATAACCAAGAGAGAATAGATGATAAGCAGTGCTTGTGAATAATTTAGTTTACCAAACTTGTTTATAGTTTATGAGTCAATTTGGTATAACCATTGTCTGGCTTATTCTAGAACTGCCCCTATAATTTCTTTTTCTTCTATGCTGGTATTTGGTTGGTAAAATCAAAGCTCGCATTCTCAGCAGCTATGAAAAAGAGCTAACGAGTTGCAATCGTCAACATTCCAGCCTAAGCAAAAAAACAACAAACAAAAAAACAACAACAAAAATAACAAAAACAAAATATATATATTTTTATATCGATTCACTTAGATGTCTCCAGTACACCTTCAGCCTGCCAACAGTTGCTTCTCACAATTGACTGATGATTCACGAAAAAAATAACCCACTTTCTATATACTTACTTGCTTATGATTGTTATTGTTATTATTATTATTGATCAATAAAGCACACACAATTTTCCAATTCTGTATGTGCTGTTTTCAGGTAACTAGATATATATCAGGGCACTACTTATCTTTTGTGTCATCTACTATATGTTCTGATGACCTATTGCTTCGACCATGTGTGTGTGTGTGTTGATTGTAACTAAACTGGATATACTTTGTGTATGGAAACACTTTCATTCCCGCCCCCCCCCCCTCTTACTGAGAGATGTTTATTCTATTTACATCTACGAGAGAGAGAGAGAGACATGTTCATCTTTCATTCGCTTGTGAGTTACATATTCACTCCACTCTTGTCTGAGACTCCTTCACTCCACTCTTGTCTGAGACTCCTTCACTCCACTCTTGTCTGAGACTCCTTCACTCCACTCTTGTCTGAGACTTCTTCATTCCACTCTTGTTATTTTATCACTTAGTCAGGAGAGAAGTGCAATACCCATGACCCTTTTCAAATGCCTCTGAGACTGGTCGGAGGGAGGAAGGTATTCTCAGACTGGAGACCTTAATCAAATTCTTGCAACAGAGTAAACTCTGCTAAAGGCCCCCAAGGTGACTGTTGGTGGTGTTAAACCAGGTGACGGATTAATTCTACTGCCCGAGTATGCCACAGAGGGATTTGAACTCAGAATGCAAAGACCCAAAACAAACACCTCAAGGCATCCCATCCTCTGCTCTGATGACTCCGCCAGTCCACCACCCTAGACTGGTACTTTATTTATCTATCCCCCAAAAAGGATGAAAGGCATAGTTGACCTCGGCAGGATTTCAACTCTGAGCACACTAAGCTGGAATGAATGCTTTATGAGAGACCTGTTCACCCTACTTTATTCTATGACAGACCTCTCTACTTTTATATGTATGGGAGTACTCTTTATTCTAATTTAACCTTTGACATACCTGTTCACTACTTTAATCTATGACATACCTGTTCACACTACTTTTATCTGAGAGAAACCTGTTCATTCTGTGTTTGTCTATGAGACACCTATTCAGTCTTCTTTTGTCTATGATAGACCTGTTAACTTTACTTTAATATATGACAGACCTGTTCACTTTACTTTATTCTATGACAGACCTGTTCACTTTACTTTATTCTATGAGAGACCTGTTCACTCTACGTTTGTCTATGAGAGACATGTTCACTATACTTCTGTCTATAAGAGACCTGTTCATTCTACCGTTTGTCCATGAAAGACATGTTCACTCTTCGTTTGTCTATGAGAGACATGTTCACTCTACTTCTGTCTATAAGAGACCTGTTCACTCTACGCTTGTCTATGAAAGATATGTTCACTCTACACTTGTCTATGAGAGAGCTGTTTACTACTTTTGTTTGTGACAGCCTTGTTCACACCACTCTGATACTCACTCTTTTTTTCCCTATACTTATGATGTGCTCGTATTTGATATTGTACATTGTCCCCTGTTACTCCACGTTCATAACAAGTAACTGACTCCAGTTTTCCTTATTAGAGCTTCTCTTGGAATAAGTAGAGGCTTTATCTTCAAAGAATTGCAATTTGTTTTGGGGATGTAGTCAGCTTGCTTTGTATTAATATCCACTAGAATTGGCATGAACTTATTGGATGATGAGGATAGTGTGGGTGTGGAAAACGGAAATAGCATAGACATTGCAAATAATGGCAATGCGGATGTAGTTACTTCAGTCGGTCCACACAGCCTATTTGACAGACCTGTCATTGTTTGTTGAATTTAATAATCTGGACACATTTCTTTTTATTTTATTTTATTTTATTTCTCGTAACTACATTTCCATTTTTTTCTCATTAATACCGTTACCAATTGGCACTTATATTTAGTGTCGTATCGAAATGTGTCCACTTAATCAGAGACATTTTCTGGCTCAGATATCTGACAAGAGCATTGCTTTTGTTCGAGAAACCATTATCGCAGAGGCTGAAAAAGCCATTAGGAAAAGGGATGTCAATTGAGTTGATCAATCAAGCAGAAAGTGTCTGCCAAAACAGCCTATCTATAGGTCCCTTGTTTATCAGTAAATCTATTGAAGCCAGTCTCTCATCATACAATGAAATAATTGTCTTCAGGAAATAAAAATTTTAAAAAACCTAGCTAAAAGAAAAATAAATAAAATTAAAGAAAAGAAAAAAATAATAATAATAATAGTAATAATAATAATAATAAAATAATAAGGAAACACAATAGATAACAGCTCTTTCCTTGGTTATATGCACAGAAATTATCTATTCTCCCTGTTAGTGACATTGGTGAATTGTCTCTGTTTATTGTCAAAGAGTTTCCCCTTTTATTATTTATTGAACATTTTGGAATTGACCAAATGTTGTTTTTTGAAGGGATACTTTCTGACTAAAGCTGGTAAAATTTATATGTTATGTTATTAATACTGGGTGTTTCATATCTTTTTACACCAGGATTCTTTTTTATTTATGTCTCACAATATGAGTTAGGATGCGAAGGAAACATCTGGTGGTATTGTTGTTATCCACTGGTTGTTATAGGTTTATACGAAAACTTACATATTTATTTATCTTTTCAATTCATTGAAAACATTTTCTCGTATTTTCTCATTTCTTTTATTATAACTGTAGCACCCAAAAATTAAAACCTGGTTGTGATCTTCAGTTCCTTACCTCTAGCTCTCTGGTGCTAGTCACAGTTCTTTCATTATATATGAGAAGGAACTGTGATTAGCACCAGAGAGCTAGCAGTAAGCATCCGAAGACCACATCGACTGGCGAGCTTGCTCGGATTTGCCTGACTGGATCATGCTATCCATCACAATCCTGCATAGCATTCGGAAGGTCAGCAAAGCAACATCTCGTGTGTCTGTACAGAGCTGGTCGATAAATGTCTTTGCTGGACGGCTGACCCGAGTATATCCATGTCGGGTGTCCATAGGTGGACTTTGCTAACAAGTTCTTGCTTAGCTCTCCAGCAATGTCCCACAAAGCGCATGTGTCTCTCTTTAATGACATCAGTGATTGCATTGAGATTGCCATATATAGTCTTTGTTTGGTCGGATGCTTTTTTCCAGGAAATATTCAGAATGACCGCAACCAGGTTTTAATTCTTGCAATTTGATTTCATTTTATGCTGCTGATGATACCATAGATTGAAAGGCATGAACACTACAATATTACAACATCTCATTTATCTCTTTAACCCTTTCGGTACGCAAAACAATGTGTATACCCAGTAAGCCAATCAAAACATCACAGATGCGCAGAATCGCTTATTGACGACTTCCAGCTATGCAGGCAAAAATCTCAAGTCGCTTATTGATGACCGAAAGGGTTAAACAAATTCAGTTCCTTGTATGTAGTCAATAGAAATTTAATTAGTAATGTAAGTGTGAACTGCTGGATAAACTGTGTTTCAGTGTAATATAGAATATGTTCAAAACCAGGCTACAGTAGTAATTTCATGTTGTTTCATTTGTCCTCTACCATAATGATTTTATAATCTCAAACATTTTATTTATTACTTTTACTGTCTCTGTGATATCTTTATCTGTTTACTGTTGAACTTTATCTCAACTGGTGTGCTATGGTTGTAGCATATTTACACAGTGAACTGGCAGAGTCGTTAGCGTGTCAGACACAGAATGACTTGCAGTATTCGTTCCAGCTCACTGCGCTCTGAGTTCAAATCCTGCCAAGGTCAACTTTGCTTTTCATCCTTTCGGGGTAGATAATTAAAGTACCAGTCTAGGACAGTGGACTGGCAGAATAGTTAGAGCATTAGATGAGATGCCTCGTGGTATTTATTCCGGCTCTTTGCGTTCTGAGTTCAAATCCTGCCGTGGCCTACTTGGGGGATAGATTTAATCCGTCACCCAGTTTAACACTGTCACCTGGCTCTTGGGTGCCTTTAACAGAGTCCACTCTGTTGCAAGCATTCGGGCCGGGTCTCTGGTCTGAGAATACCTTCCTCCCTCCCTCCCACCAGTCTCGGAGGACCTGAAAAAAGGGGTGATAGGCACTGCCTTCCCTCCAGACTAAGCAGTAAAAAAAACAACAAAACACTTAATCTACAGATGTGCGGTATCCCCCCCCCCCTCTTCACTGCTATTATGCTTCATCTTCAATTATAAATTATTAAAGAAATTGACTATAGAAGTAAGATAACATCAAAAGAATAAATCTTAAGCCTCAAAAATATTGTGTTCATAGCTA
>JAOPJM010001042.1:7995114-8006840 GCA_027124095.1 Muusoctopus leioderma | reverse complement strand
ACTTAATCTGTCGCCCAGTTTAACACCACCACCTGGCTACCCTTGGGTGCCTTTAGTGGAGTCCACTCTGTTGCAAGTATTCAGGCCAGGTCTCTGGTCTGAGGATACCTTCCTTCCTCCCTACCACCAGTCTTGAAGACCCTGAAAAAAGGATGATGGGTACTGCCTTCCCTCCAGACTGAGCAGTTCAAAAAATAAATATAAAAATACACTAAAAAATATCAACCTTGTTAATTAGCCAGAGATCAACCAACTTGGCTTTGATATGTCATTTACTGATAGCTAGGGTAAAAGAGGATGTGTTAAAATGCCTTAGAAGTATTGTGGGGTATGAATTGACTACATATGAGTCTACAGAAAGACATATTAACCATCTGGCTTTCACAGGTATTCAAATTAGCTTAAAATATATTTAATTTAATCTCACTGATGAAGTCCAGTTGATGTGTTTTTTCCATTTGTTTATCTATCATATGGTAACTCAGCAGAGTCTGTCTACATGTGATAGTTAACTAGTCTTTTGATTCGTAATTACATTTCAAGCTTCTGATTCCGACTAATTAGGTTTTACTTAATTGATTTAGTGACATTTTTACATGTATTTCTTTCAAGAAAGACTATAGCTTCTAGTAAGATTCCACCTCACTGCTATTTCATATGAATACAAGCATACTTACGCATACACAAATTGAAAGATGCATATGCACACACTTAGTTGTTTTAAATTTAACTGGATTAATTGGCCATTGTTATTTTCTTTTGTCTTTTACTCCAAGATTTCCTAAGTTTCCCAAATGTAATATTTCTTTTGTTTAATGTAAAGATTTAACTTTAAACATTCTCTGAAACAAATTCTGTGTAACTGTAATATTTATTTAGACTAAGTCACCGTAAAAATGAAAAAAGTCTTTTAGTCTTTTAGTTTAAGCAGGAAGGATGGTGCTGAAGAAACTGACTTGAAATTTATATAGTTTTCTTAAGTTAACAAAGATTTCTTTTATTACTGGATAGCAGAAATTGTAGAGCACCAAAATGTATTTTTTCAAATTTTTTTTTTTAATTTTGCTTTTTTAAATTTTCTATCGATTAGTTAGGAGTGAAGGCAGCACCCATCACCCTTTTTCAGGGCCTCTGAGACTGGTGAGAGGGAGGGACGAAGGTACCCTCAAACCAGAGACCTGGTCTAAATGCTTGCAACAGAGTGGACTCTGCTAAATGCACCCAAGAGCCAAGTGGTGGTGTTAAACTGGGTGATGGATTAAATCTACCACCCAAGTAGGCCACAGCATGATTTGAACTCAGAAAATAAAGAGGCAGAAGAAATACCACACAGCATCCCATCTGACACTCTGATGATTCTGCCAGTCCACTGCCCTACACTGGTACTTTATTTATCTACCCTAAGAGGATGAAAGCAAAATTGAGCTCGGTGGGTTTGAACTGAGATCACAGTGAGCTGGAACGAATACTGTGAGGCATTCTATCCGGTGCTCTAACAGCTCTGCCAATTCACTGCCTAGAGTTTACTTTGCTATTCATTCTTTGCTTACTTAAATTTAGGAATATCTTCATCTGTTGATGCATAAGGTGACCATCCTATACCATTTCACCTTTCTCAGTATTTCACATTATGTCCTCCTAATCTTCAGGCAGTCTCTCTGTTTTCTTACAGCCTCTAGTCCGAGACTTAACTTGCAGAGAGAGCATATAAGGGTGTCAGGCAGGACATGGTGGCCAAGCCATTTGAGACAGTGTTTAAAATTCATCATGATTAAGACCAGTGGGGCACTCTGTATTGTCGTTCTAAGTTCCTCTTTAGTTACAAGGAAGTGACAGCTGGTTTCCACATTGTAATGGATTTTGAAAGTTATGTAGTATGTACCCGGTTGCACCCTGTTTGGTGGGGTGACTGCATGGACAACAGAGGGAAAAGAAACATGCTACAGAGTGGCCCAAAAGACCCTGGAGATTTTCTTGGTAGCAGAAATGTGGCTCAGCACAGCTGGAGTGATCAATACTTCAGAAGGTACTGAAATCATTGTGATCTCCAATCACCTTGGACATTTCTTGGTAGCAGAAATGTGGCTCAACACAGCTGGAGTGATCAATACTTCAGAATGTACTGAAATCATTGTGATCTCCAATCGACAGCTGTTGAGGGAAATGTCCCGCAGTGCAAGCTGTATGTAAAATATAGCAGCTGTAATGGGTCTGTCCTAAAAGACAGACAGCCTGCAAATATTTAATCTCTTCATTAATGCTGTCCAACCTGATGCTGAGAAAATAAACAGCCATTATTAACACACTGATAGATACATACATGGATACACGTCTGTATACATACACATAGATTACTATTACGCATACACTATTTATTAACACACTGATAGATACATACACGGATACACGTCTGTACGCATATACATAGATTACTATTACGCATACACTATTTACATACAAATACTCATGTACATATATAAAAAAAAAATTCATATACTTACATACACTGACAAACATCGACATATACATACAAACATAGTTCAGCAGCACCTAAGAATAAACACAAGATGTTGTAGAGATGGGAAGGGGGCGGGGAAATATGTTGATCTATTAGAGACGTCAGACTGAAGTATATATATGTAGTAATTCAATATTTGGGGCCTGAATATTAAGTGTAAAAGAAAACAAACCTGTTTCTGTATAAACAAATTGTGTTTACATATAACCAATCAATTGAAAGTGTTTCTCAATCTGTGCTTTACTTACTGTTGACTGACATGCTGAATAACTGGTCATAGGATTACTAGAGGAATTATCCTTCCTTAAGGCTGTCTGTCTGTATTGGTTCTTGTTGTTGTTGTATACTTCCAAGTTATCTCTGATCAAGTAGATCTATAGAGCATAAGTAAGTCGGATGAACGACTAGGTGCAATCCACAGATCCATAGATCCGTAGATCCAGATATGCCATATAGAGGTCTAGTTAAAGACTGTACTGCACACTCTGCAATGGTTGGCTGTATGTTATGCAGTGTGGCAGTGTCTGGGAATGTTCTGCCCCCCCCCCCCCCACTGTCCAGTCTGTTTCTGCATGTCTGTAAATCTTGGTTGTAACCACAATAAAGGCAGGCAAGGTGAACTCGGTCTGAATGTAACAGCTGCTGCTCTTATCATCATCATCATCATCACCATCATTGTCGTCATCATCATCATCATCACCATCATTGTTATCATCACCATCATCATCACCAACATCATCATCACCAACATCATCATCACCATCACCACCACCACTATCATCATCATCTTATCATTTTATGTCCAGTTTTCATGATGACATGGGTTGGATGGGTTGTCAAGGTCTGAGCCAGTTCTTATTTGGGGTTACTGTCCTCTTAGGTGGGTCGGTGACCATGTCTCACATATACAGTGGAACCTCTATATTCGAACGACCCAATATACGAACATGTTTGTTCAGAAAAAATCGCTCCTATATTCGAACATTGTTCCAATGACCGAACCAAACGAAGCCCCGTTGTAGTGATTCGTCCGATACACGTGAGAGGTCCCTGCCATGGGAAATAATGTGCAAAATCTTTTAATGTATGTGTGTTTCATTGTATACGTGTGTGTGTGTGTGTGTGTTCTTTTGATACATTATTTCTCATGCGAAAAATTGACCCAATATTCGAACAACTCCATATTCGAACAACTCCATATTCGAATGGCTTCATGGAATGAATTAAGTTCGAATATAGAGGTTCCACTGTACTTTCCATTCTTTGGCATGATTTCTATGGCTGGATGCCCTTCTTAACACCAACCACTTAACAGAGTATACTCGGTGCATTTTATCGTGATCCCAGCACTAGAGTGGTTGTTATGTTCTCAGCAAGACTAAAGAGTCCTCTCGACCACCATAACAGCTTCTTTTCTTGTCATCCCTGTTGTGTCTCACCCCACAACCCCAAAGTCTAAGCACATCCTTAATCCTTCCTCTCCAGAACTGCAACCAATCTATAATTCTGTTCTTATCTATGTTTCCCAACAGACATCAATCAACCTACATAAATTTCAAGCTTAACATAAACTGCATTGAACTCACCAATCCAAGGGTCTCCCTCCCTCAAAGGTCATGGGTGCTGCCCCCCCCCCCTCTGGTTAATTAATTATAAAAAGGCTAACGATCTGAACCAGGCTCTGTTGGTTAGTACCCGCAAACATAACTCAACCATCAGTAATGTTGCATAGCTGCAGGATAGAAGATTTATAACTATTATTGAAAACAAAGCAGATTAGACCTACTACACCTAGCCCTGCTATCAATCTGATTATGTTCTTTGTTCTCCCTTCTACATAGTCAACAAAAACATACATACATAAATGACATGGTGAATGGTTTTTTAATTGAATTGTTCTTTGAGGCAAATAACATGAGATCTCGTTGGTCAATCTAACTAAAATATAGAAACCATATCACAGTCGAGTTAATTGATAGTAAAAACAATAATGGTAGCTATCTGTAAAATCATTGGCTTGCAACATTTTATATGTAAATATTCAGATTTTTTGGAACAATCCAGCTTAAGCTAGCATGTGGCATGGAGAAATTAATGTAAAAATTACCAATATAATGGAAAAAAAAAAACATTAATGTTTCTTTAATAGTCAGAGAATCTATGATTATAATTGGTTTAAAGAAGTAACCTTGTGAGATATTTGTCGAAGCATTAGTTGGAATAGCATAAAGAAAACACACCTACCTTTCTCTTACATTATGCTGTGCACAGCTATTTCTTGGTCATATTTTTTCAAGAAATCTATTGCATCAAATTTCTCAATTAAATGTAAGAATAATAAATAGAAATTAACTGAAAAATGTTCATAAATATCAGTTGCAAATTGTTTTCTAAAATACAAATGTAGAAAGGGATTTGCAATAGGATTGAAAAAGATTTGTGTGTTAATGGGAAATTCTAGAGAGGCAGCAAATCTTCAAGGAACTTTGGAGGACATTAAAGTAAATCTCGCTCAATCTGAAAACAATTTTTTTTTTTTTTTTTACATAGTGTTTGGCATCCATGAATACATTAAGGAATATAAATAACATGACACGATGGAGGTTGTAAAAAATTTATTGATTCCATTCTTGGATGATGCCAAATGTCTAAAAGGTTTACAAGTGGATCAAGTTATTGAATGGAACCGAGGGAGAAAGAAATATTTACATTTAATCACTGGTAGCATGATGCTAATTGAGAAAGAGATGAGATTTTTCCTTCAAAGATAGTTTCCGAGATGGCTTTTGAGAAATTTGTGTTCTTGAATAAATTAATGCATTGTGGTGCAGGGAAAAAAAAAAAAATAAGTAAATAAAAAATGAATATACAAATGATGGGGAAAAAATAATTAAGTAAAAAGCAATTTTAAAATTGAGCCTTACATTTAAAGTAAACAGTGTTATAGACCGCCAGGATGAAGGATGTAAAAGTATTAATGGAGTTAGAATTAATAATAAAATAAATAAATAAATAAATAATACAGCAATAATTGTTTCTAATTTAGGCACAAGGCCAACAATCTCCAGTACTTGACTGGTACCTTATTTTATCGACCCCGGAAGGATGAAAGGCAAAATTGACCTCGGCAGGATTTGAACTCAGAGCCGTTATTCTTATCAGTTTTCAACAGTTTCATACGAGCTTCTATTGCACTACCAAATGCACCTCCATGTTCCTGAGGTGTGTGTGTAGCGTTGTCTTTTGGGAGTGTTGGATGTTGTTTGTATGTTTCATCTACTTTGTTTTATTGTGAAGTTAGTTCTGATATTGCTGGTGTTATTTTAGTCTTTCGTCTGTTTCTTGTGTAGAATATATGTTGTGTAAGTTGTGTTATTTAATTAGATGGTGATTGTGTTGTGTATGTGATGTTGCATATGTGTTGTGTGAGTTGTATTATAGTATCGGATGGTGGCTGTGTAGAATAAGAATTGTGTAAGCTTTGTTATTTTATTGGGTGGTGATTGTGTACAATATGTGTTGCGTGGGTTGTGCAGAAAGTAATGCATGAGTTGTGCTATTGAATTGAAAGTGTCTTGCGTATAATGTTCACTGCTGCATAGTAGGCATATATTTGGACGGTGTGTAAAATCGTAAGCACTGGTTACAGCAACTAAACCAACAAATACTCCTCGACCTTATTATTACTCGAAAGGACAAGTTGATGGAATTCATCAAACATAACAACATGTAGACAGTGGGTGTGGGACATTGAAGAACTCCTTCGAAACCCAAAACCTTCTGGTGAAAGCAACACCAAATATCTACAGAATAAAAAGACTTGGTTTACTAATTCTTTTTGAACAAAGTAAATGACTTCTCCCACTAGGTTTTCCTTCTAACATGCCAGTGGTAAGAGAGTGATGTATAAATTGCACATGGTTTGGGGTCAGCTTGGAAGCAAGAACACTTGCTAAATGATCTGAGGTTACTAAGAATAGATGTGGTAGCCATCAGCTAGACAAGAATTTGGGGATACACCTACTCCCGCTCCATCAGGGTGATATCGAGCTTTACGCTTCAGTTGGTTAGCCTGGATGGTATTAGGTGGTAGTTTTGATTCGGAATAGTCTGAATCTCAGGTAAGAAAAATTTTCCGTCACATCGGATAGTAAGTCAATGGTATTGGAGGCGAAGCGAAGAAAAGTGAAGGTAGTGCCTTAATGCTAATGCCGGTTTTTGTCCGCATTAGAAAGTGCAGTGGGTGTCGGTTGGTGCGTCGTGAGATCACGGTAACATCCTGTCGAAGCTTGGTCCAAATGCTTGCAGCAGAGGAAACTCCGCTAAAGGCAACTCATGGGCCAGTAGGTTGTATGAAACTGGGTGGTGCGTTGGGTCTAATCCCCTCCCCCCAGAAGAAAGAGAGGGGGTGGCATGGTGTTTTGTCGTGTCACTAGCACTAGTACAAGAAATTCTTAGCGAAGTTGCAATTCTGTAGTTTCCACTCACCTCTCATTTCCATCGTATTGTGTGGCGATAGAGCTTTCTCCGACTCACATTCTAACAAATCAGATATACCAAGGGGTGTAGTTTTTCTTTCTTTATATTAATCATCTTCTCGCTATTGCTACTTGCACGCAGATCGTGCGACTGTTCAGTCTTTAATCTTCGGTATATAGACGTCATCAACATACAACCTTAACACCTCGCACTAAAATTGCACTACATCTATGAACAGACACCACGAAAACATCCTGTAATGGAGATGTGACAACCTAGTATCAATAACTTTTGAATAAGTTCACATGCATACGTTTGATAAACAAACATTCAGCCTCACTGTATAAATAGACGCTGTGGTTCTCTCTGCAAGACGAACCCGAGAACAGTTCAACTAGTTTTGACTGGTTATTGCCGTCTTATACAGAATTTATACTCGTGTTCGTCCTACAGATCTACATATAAAAAATGCTATTAGTAACACTGATTTTACTTATTTCTATATCAGTATATTCGCTTAGAGTGCATATAAAATAAAATAATTAAAGTACTGAGACAGCATGTGTGTGGATAAATTATGAATATGTTCACATATGTACGTTTGATAAACATACATTCACCCTAACTGTGTAAATAGACCCTGTGGTCTAACCACAGGGCTCTCTCTGCGGGACGATCCTGACAACAGCTCGACTAATTTCGACTGGTTATTGCCATTCTGTTGTTATAGCGATAGCAATGTTGCTTTGAGCGAACAGACCTATGATCAAAGGCGTCCTAGCCATGACCTTCTCATATTATTTTAAGACATTGTGTATCTAAGACTACATTATCCAATGTGTTGTTCCTTTTTTAAGACTGTGGTGTGTGATTTAAAAGGAGATTTGGTGGCTATTTCTAGCAGGTCGAATGACCCCATAGAGGCTTTCTTGTTGATATTTATGGCTGATAGTCATGTATCGTCTTATCATAGTCAGGACATTTCTAGTTATATTAGATGATATACTCATGCTAAAAGAGCTTGAACCAGATGTCTGTCTTTTCTTAGTTTTACTTCTTCGAAGGGCTTCTTCATCAAATTCTAAATTTTCTTTTAAACTGCTTCTTTTCAGTGCGTCATTGTAAAGAAGAACTACGCGGTTGAATATGTCTGTGTTCGAGGATAGATTCGATATTCTTCTCTTCAAGTTACTATTTTTTAATGATTACTGGCAGATAGTTTTTATTTAAGTATATTTTATCTTCATTTTGGCTTGACAGAACTTGGCTATAATCAATTCTAGCGTGATAGCTAAGAAATACACGATTCTTAAGTTGGTGTTGATAATGATTTTTAATTTGAATTATTTAACTAAACCTATTAATGTTTTTCTAAATTTTGTCATGCTCTGACCATTCAAATAGTGGGAGAATACATTTAGAGGCAGGCTTACACAGCATGCTCACTCCTTCAGATCCAGAGATAAATATATATTCGACCTCTCTCAGTCCGTCTGAAACTGACAACAAAAGCCATAAAATAGTCAATTGTTGAGACTACAGCATCGTATTTCAATGGTTCAAAAAAATGGTTTGGTTTGTTTGTGATGTCCGAGAAATTTAATATTTTGATGCAACCCTTCAAACTGTTAAACAAAAAAAAAATTGAAATACTCTCCATGTATAGTCATATGAATACAGCTTGTTCGTCCATCCATGAGACGATGACCATGACCTTCTGTGATGATGTGACTTGCCCGCTGATTGGATTTAAGTGAGTGAGAGTTGCACTACGTCAGCCTCAATCTCTCGTCCAGGCCTGCCTTGATCTAGAGGCAAGGCGAGGTCAAGATAGTTGGAGGTAGGAGTTGATGCTGTATATGACCAGGACTTCTATAGTGTCTCGCTGTGCCCTTAGCATTCCACAACGCTTGCTGAAACCGTTTGTTGTCCGTTGGACCCACTGTTGTTCTCGGTAGCTCAATCCGCCAGAGTCACTATTTAAATGTTAGGGTAGAACGCCTTAACTCACCAAGGATTTGAGACCCAATGGCTACCCTCCCATGGTGTAGTCTCTCTGTAAAAACGGTTTACCGTGGTGTGTCTGCTGCACATTCTACAGCTTCTTGGAAACACAGATGAGAGCTAGGAGAACAAAGGTGAACGACTTGTTCCCTGAAGCAACACTACAAGTGCTTCCATCAAGAGTGCTACCGCTCCCTGAACACCCCATATACCCCAATAATGAATATATGCCTTTTAATGAATATATACCGTTGTGAAGGCGCGTGGCCTAGTAGTTAGGGTGTTGGACTCACGATTGTAAGGTCGTGGTTTCAATTCCCAGACCGGGCGACGCGTTGTGTCCATGAGCAATGCATTTCATTTCATGTTGCTCCAGTCCACTCAGCTGAAAATAAGTAGCCACCGGAAAATACGGTGACGCTTCTGTCAGGAGTTGCGACCAACAGGTAGTATTCAGCAACGGCAAACACTAATGAAAACATAGTTTCCTTGGTTCGACTAGGAAGATCTAATGATCTTCCGATCGACCTTAAAACCTGTTTTACCTTTTAAAAAGCCCTTCAAATTACAAATGGAGTAATCACACTCATCATCGGAAACATACCACACACACACACAAGACCAAAATACTAAGAGTTACGTACAACAGCTCCACAACATTCACAGCGCCTATAAAATACATAATAAAGAAATCAAAACGATGCATAAACATACTTAGAGTTAGGTTTAAAGTTCATAATTTCCTTTGCCTAATTGTCCTGTGGAACAATAGTATAGTCAGTATAAGCGTTGATTAAATCTTAAGCGTGGTAGTTTGCCTGGTGGGCATGAGTTCAATACCTGGGTTAGTGTATCTATATACACTAGTTTAAGTGAAATGAGCAAGTGATATCACAGGTAACTAACAACTAATACGGGGACAGCGAAAAGAGAAAAATCTACCCCCGTGGTTTGAATAAAGGATTCGGTTCGAAATTCCGAGACCGTTACCGAATACGTCAGGCAAATGAAGAAGGTCAGAGGGCACATCGGCCGAAACGTTATGATTATAACAACCAAGGTGGGGACACTAGTCTGAGTAAATCAGTGCATAATAATTTATATATTTTGTAACTACTTCCATCACATTGTTCATTCTTAGAGAATCTGCACATAAATAAGACAAAGCTACACTATAACGGCATTAGAATCCAGTTGACGGTTCTCCAGTTCTCTCTTGATCAAAGCAACAAATCCTATCTGAGATCTTACCATAGATGACGCACCGTCTGTAACTGCACCATTAAGTTTTCTGTAGGTTAAATCGAAAGTATTTATTATTGATTGGACCCCATAAAAAAGATATTTACTTCAGACAGTCCCCATGCATCGATTCCTAAAACAAATGTCATATCGTAAAGTTTGCCGTTATTTCACGTACAAATATAGCCAACTGTGCTGTATTTACTATATCTGTTGCCTCATCTATAGCTATCAAATAAAACACGCATTTTATGCTGCATGTTTCATAGATATTTGAATATCGTTAATCATCTCTTTTATATTGTCAGAAACTGTCCTCCATGATAAACTAATATTTTGAAACAGTCTTACTTTGTCTAGAGAGAAAATTCGTGCAACAACAATTATACATTCTTTAACAGGCTCACTTTGGATGTTTTATTTCACTAGCTCACACACTTCATAGCCTGATTGAGTTACGGAAGTATTTTCATTAAAATGTCTTTTGAAAATAGATTACTGTTTGCATAAAGGATCTTTTAAAAATGCTAGCTTGCCTAAACGCAGAGTCCCTTTCTGTTTTTCGTGCTTGGTTAAATAGTGACTATTGTACTTTTTATGAACTGTAACCGAATATCTACAAATGAGACATACACACTTTCCATTTACTTCTATGAGAAAATAATTATCTGTCAAGTTTTTATCGAATAAAGAACTTTCACCGGCAACTCATTTTCTTTTATTAGTGTTAGCAACTGCAGAAGGAGTATTACTTTTATGCAGTTTACAATATTGATTTAAAGTCTTTAATAAAAATAGGTAAATGAACCGTACAAGTTGACAGCATTCAAAATGATCGCATTTAATTTGAAATAACGGGACCGACAACCGACCTAGGCAAAACATGAATTCACACTGACTATTTATCAGCAATAACAAAACCGAATAAGAGAATAAAGACACACAAGTAAGGTTTTTTCGGGGTAGGGTGTAACAAATGCGAAATGATAAATGGTTGTAATAAAGGTGTGACTATTACATCATCAATTCGTACATATTCCGACTCCTCATAAATGTCACAGGGCGTGCATTACAGGAAATTTGTTCATGCCTTATAGTGTTCAAAGCAACTTATATGAAATTACTGTTTTGGTCAAATGGCTTAAACCATATTTTTTTTCATAAGGGTTTTTAGAAAACTTCCTCAGGGGGCAATTTCATATTTGAATAGGCGAAATTTCGCGTGTGAGAGAGGGGTTTCTCCACCCGTGTTCTATGAGAGGTCACCCGATCTGCAAGAAATAGCAGCCACATTTCCTTCAAATTACACCTTACCATCTTGAAAAAGAAAGAACACATTCGATAACATAGTCTTAGATATGCAACGCTAAAAAAAGAAACGGATTCATCATGGCTTGAACGGCTTTAATCTATATATATAAATTTAAGTTGTCTGTGTGTGTGGATTCTATGCACTCCCAAATTAAGGGACGAACACCCACAA
>JAOPJM010001042.1:7739964-7752839 GCA_027124095.1 Muusoctopus leioderma | reverse complement strand
ATAATTTTATGTAAGAAATTTTATCAAGTTAGGTTCCAAACACCAACTCAACAAGAAAGTTAGCTATTTTACTAATTGTTGTTATTTACAAACTTAATTGAAAAATTGTAGGCTGTGTATTTCATAAGAAATACGGTAACGAAAGGGTTAAACCCATACCCCCTCACTTTTCATAAAAGAAGTTAATTTGTTTCTCCCCCCCCCCCCCCTGCATCCATTTTCCCATATTGGTGTGGGTGGAAGGTTTCATGTCTCATTTTGTTTGTTTTTCTTTGATTTTGAGGGATGGAGTTAAATTTGGTTATTTTGCATAGGCCTTGCATAATATTAAGACATTACATTGGACCAAGTCCACCAACAAGTGAAAACAACAGATTAAGTGAATTACATACTAATAGTATAGGAGTTCTTTAGGAGAATGGCAGCACCATCATGATTGTTATTTTTACTTTTATTTTCCCCCATAATAGAGAGTCTGAAATTATAATATGACATCTCTCTAACTGCCCCTTATTTTGTCAATTCTACAGTTTGTCCAGATTATCTCACAATATACCCCAATGAATGACAATTATTATCATCTACCTTCCTATATTAAAAAAAATATATATAGTTTTGTTTGTCTCGCTTTGTGGGTGTGTTAAAATGGGAACTCGATAAAAATGTATGGCTACACACAGCACATCTACGTTGGATGTGGTCCTGGGTTCCCTCCTTGCACACAGGAAAAAGACAGGATGGTCACGGCTGGAATACCTTTGATCACAGGTCTGCTTAATCAAGACTGACCTGGGGTTAAACAACAACAATTAGGTGTTTAAATTAATCTAAACTATCTACAGCAGTTGTTACTTTAATTTACACCATTGTAGCTTCACCAACATTTCTTTAATGTGTGTTATTTCTTTTTATTTATGAATGCACCGTCAGTGTGTTGGTGGTGTGTTGGGGGGAGACCTATCTAGAAGAAAACAGCTCACACAAACACACAACTTGAAGCATGAATGGAGGTGTTCAGTGAGGTTTGCTAGGATATTAGTGTCACTTGTAGATACTCATCAGTAACAGGTTTTCAGCTGACCACCACCACCACCACTACCTATCTCTTCTGTAAATGCTGTTATCCACATGACAAAGATAAAGTCAATTACAATCAGCTATTTATTATCTTTATTATAAAATAGTACAATGGTAGAAATAGTAGAGCACCGAATCAGTGTTCAGTTTCACTCCTCTACACTCCAGGTTCAAATTGCAGAAATGGTAGAGCACTGAAGCAGTGTTTAGGTTCATTCCTCAACATTCCAAGTTCAAATCTCACCAGGAGATCAACTTTGCTCTTTAGGGCTCGGTTCATTCAACTTGACCTCTCCCCTATAATTCAGAATCCTATACCAATAGGAGAAATTAAAGGAGTTGGGAGAGGCAGATGTAATACTTGACAGTATTAAGTTCCATTCCCCCCAAATTCTGAGGTCAATTCATGCAAGAGGGGCAGCGGGGACTTTGTTCTTTAACCCTTTATGGTGCATAAAATGAATACCACTTATGAACTGGGGTCAATTCAGTGTACTCTTCTCTTATAGATTGGAGATCTTGAGCCAATGTAACAAATTACTTTACTTCCACCACCTCCATTTCTCTCTCTCCTATATAAACCCACTGAATTAGTGTAAATGGATGATCAAGAAATTCCACCAATCTCTGAATGAAGGGAGACTTCTCTCTCCCACACCACCACCATCATCATCATCACTGAGGAAGTTGAAATGAAAAATAAGGTGTGGGAAGGGGAAAAATTAAGGAAAGGAAGTGGATAGCTTAATGTATTGTTAGGTGTGTGGAGTTTAACTCTTAACAGCCTGTTAAAAATTTTCTAAGTCCTGCAATGACTGAGCAGAAAATGCCTAAAAACTGGTTTTTGCAGCTTATTATGAATTTTACAGGTAAGAAAAACAGGTACTTGGTGTTTTCACACAAAAATAGTTCACTTACACCATATATACAGTTGAATGATTCATATCAATTTGATGATGCAATACCGTGTGGAACTGTGTCCTACAGGATGTTAAGAGTTAATGTCCTGTCTAGAGATTACATATTAGTGAGATTTACAAGGTAACAAGATAGACGGTGACATGTCTCATGTGTGGCACGTGATTACACCCATTTCATCATTTCTTCTGAACTCTGAAGAATCATACAATTTTAAAGAAAATTGTCAGGGTTAAAGCATTGTACTGGAGGATGCTACCAGGAAAAACTGACTTAACCCATTTGCTACCAACCCACCTGAAACCGCCCCTGGTTCTATGATAAAAACCATTTGTTTTAAAGTGTTCATAATTAAACTTAAACCTCCTATTATAATTTTATGTAAAAACATTTTGTTAAGTTATGTACCAAACACCAACTTAATATCAAGAAAGTTAATTATTTTACTAAATTCCTCCAAATTCTTGGATATTTTCAAAATTAATTGAAAATCATAGGTAGTGTATTTCATTAGAAATATGGTAACGAAAGGGTTAACCCTTTTGATACCAACCCGCCTAAACCACCCTTGGTTCTATGATAAAAACCATTTGTTTTAAAGTGTTCATATTTAATTTTCAACCTTCCATTATAATTTTATGTCAGAACATTTTGTTAAGTTATGTTCCAAACACCAACTTAATATCAAGAAAGTTAATTATTTCACTAAATTTCTCCAAATTCTTGATTATTTTCAAAATTAATTGAAAATCATAGGGGCAGTGTATTTCACTAGAAATATAGTAACAAAAGGGTTAAACAGACCAAGTTACAATATGTGTAATAACCAAATTACAATGCATACACAAACCAAGTCACAGTGTTTGCACACACACACACACATACATGCATGCACACACACACACACGCGCGCATTGTCAGTGGTTTGTATCCTATTACTGACACTGTATTGTGCCTGTTGCCAAGACACTTAACACCTGAATGGTTCAATAAATGCTATAAAAAGGTAATATTACAGGACACGAACTACTTGCCCCTATAAACACCAGCAGTACTGTTTCTTACTATGCATGCCATACTGTCAGTCTATCCAAGGTGAGAACTATTTCTCATCTAGTTAACATCCTGAACATTGGAGATAAACCCCAACCCTGTCAACTACATATGTTGATAAAAGGACATCCATTCCAGTTCAGGGCATACTCTTTTACTTGTTTCAGTCATTGGACTGCAACCATGCTGGGGCACCACCTTGAAGGGTTTTAGTCGATCAGATCGACCCCAGTACTTATTTTTAAGTCTGATAATTATTCTATCAGTCTCTTAGCCGAACCACTAAGTTACGGGACATAAACAAACAAACACAGACACACACACACACATATATATACGACGGGCTTCTTCAGTTTCCGTCTACCAAATTCACTCACAAGGCATTGGTCAGCCCGAGGCTATAGTAGAAGACATTTGCTCAAGGTGCCACACAGTGGGACTGAACCCAAAACCACGTGGTTGCGAAGCGAACTCCTTAACCACACAGCCATGCCTACACCGATGTTGACTTTTATAAATTCGGCTCTTTACATTCTGAAATTGAATTATTCTAGAGTCCACTTTACCTTTTATCAATTAAATATACACATATCATAATACACTGTGGTTTGTTCAGTTGGTTATACCCCACACCTGAAAATATTAGCATTGTGCCTCACGAAACAAATCAATATCCTTCAAGCAGGCATTGTTTACTGCTGTAACAGCTTTCACAGATTTAAATAATTTTTCTAAAATTAAAAAAAAAACCAAACAAACTTTCCCAATGGCTTACTTTAGAAGCATTCATTTCACAGGAAGCGTGCTGCATGAGTTTAAAAAATAAATGTTGAAATTTTTGCTAGATGCATAAACAAGTTGCACTCTCTTTAGTTTCTTCTTTTTTTTTTTCCTGAAGTCTAAAGCACATGAACAAAGAAGTTAGATTTACATTAAGTTTCTTTCAATAAACCTGGACAGTAAAGTGGTGTGTCACTCCTATACTGCACTTCACTGACTGTTGTGTGAAGTTTCAATGGGTATTAAAAATAAAATTAATACTGAATAAAATGTTAAATGCAAATAATTCTGAATTGCATTAATCACGACGTTATATAAACTTGTTTGACAAACGAGAAGAAAGGATAAAAATATATCAAGCTAATAAGAAAAATTATAAAAAAAATTTTTTATTTTATTTTATTTCTTTTGAATTTTTGTTGAATATTTTAACATTTATTTTTACATTTCAAAAATGAAAAACACAACAAAGAAAATGACAAGTGAAGATATAAAAATAACCCCCCCAAATCTCTTATCTGGGACGCGACCTGCTGCAATAGTATCTCCGGTGCCAGCCTGGCGAAATCAGTATCAGACCGGGGGGGGGGGGGGGGCTTTGTCAACCGACAGGCTGATGACGTACCGGCTGCTCTCCGATAAAGGCTTCTTGTCAAACCCATAGCATTGGAATGATCTAGTGTCCTGGGTCCCCTGAAACCATGTCCCTACTCACTTTGAAAGGGATGGGGGGATAGCCATACACAAGGACGAACCCCCGCGAGATGGACTGGCCCTTTCAGTGCATCTCCCTCGCCATCCACCTGGGGTAACACCATCATCGTCGTTTTTACGTCCGTGTTTTCCATGCTAGCATGGGTTGGAAGGAGATATCTTGAGGCAGCATTTTACGGTCGGATGCCCCTTCCTGTCACCAACCATACTGGAAGGAACACATTCCCCAATTTGTCTGCCGGGACCCTGAAACATTAACGTTTATACAACCACCAGATTGGTTTACTGTAATTACAACATCACTTCCAAATCTTGTGTTGCTGTTGTTGTTGTTGTTCAAAGTGTACATAAATATGAATTGGATTTCCTTAAAACTGAGACACATGGAGGAACTGTGTGGAGGAAGCCCCATTGGGTGGACTGTACCCATTGTTGGGTGGTAGACTTAATCCATCACCTAGGTTACCCTCCTCCTCATGTCCTTCTCTTGGGTGCCTTTAGCAGAGTCCACTGCTGAAAGTATTTAGAGTAACTCTCCAGTCTGAAGATAACACAGGAATCATGCCCTCCCCCCAGTCTTGGAAGGCCCGAATAAAAAAGTCATGGGTGCTGCCTTACCTCCTCTGACAAAGCTGTATAGAAAGAAATGCTGTATATTGTAGCTCCATCCAACCCACGTATGAGGGTCGAACTGACTAGTTTCATTGTTCTAACAATTCATTAGGATTTGCACCCCTCCCTCCCTTACCAACCTGCCGAACGATAGAAGCGGAAAGCTACTTATAAATAAAGGCAATTTGATAAACAAGGGAGAGGACTTATACAAAGAATAAAAACACGATGTAAGGGAGATAACACAGTTTTAGACTGACTCCACGATCGCAGAGTAAAAATCAAACGCAGTGATACACAAACAATGTTTTATTCAATCACCCACCCATCGTCTTGTCACTTTTAAAACTAGAAAAGTATCCTGTTTTTTAAGTATCCCGATATAAATAGATTTTTAAAAAAAAGAATAAAACAGGAAAGAAAAAACAAAATAACAACAGCTACGTATACAGACTACAGGCGGTGTTAGTTGTAAGTATAACCTTCAAATAAATTGTGCGTTATACTACATAATAGAGAAGTATTATTGTGACTTTGTTCTCAGATGATGGCAAATTAAAATACTGAGATGTCTGTGTCACCTAATCAGGGGGTTTATATCACTATGTGGCCATGTCAACATCGTGTGTCAACTAATCAGGGGGTTTATATCACTATGTGGCCCTGTCAACATCGTGTGAAGCCTAATCAGGGGGTTTATATCACTATGTGGCCCTGTCAACATCGTGTGTCAACTAATCAGGGGGTTTATATCACCCAGAGGCCCTGCCAACATCGTGTGTAGCCTAATCAGGGGGTTTATATCACTATGTGGCCCTGTCAACATCGTGTGTAGCCTAATCACAGGGTTTATATCACTATGTGGCCCTGTCAACATCGCGTGTAGCCTAATCAGGGGGTTTATATCACTATGTGGCCCTGTCAACATCGGACCAATGCTTAATTTCTTTTTCATTCCTAATACTATTCTTATCAAATCAACATTACGTTTTAGAGAAAAAATTCTCCATCTCTTTCTCCCCCTGACTCTATCAATGCATGTCCTTCCTTTCTCTCATCCTCTCTATTGGTGGCAGCATCAGTAGGGGGGGGGACGAGTGCATCAGGTGGGTTGGGATGGAGCTGGTATGTAACTTGCTAGGTTAGGAGAGCAGAGGCCAATGTAGTAGTGGTAGAAAAGGCAGAGAGATGGACCAGCACATCTATCTGTGAGTGGTGGTTGTAGTGTCTCGGTGAATGTATTTTTACCAATCAGGTGAATTACTTTCTTTTGGACTTAGTCTAGGATGTTTGTATATGTGTAACAGCAATACTGTCCCATATATGTGTGTGTAAAATACCCCAATATGGGACACTTTTGAGCTTTGTAGAGGATCAGCACCTGATCAGGAATTAAGTATTTTCTGACACTGCAGATGAAACCTACTCTTTGAGATGCAGTTTTAGCAATGTTATATGTGACGTCGCTATGAGAGATCTCAGAGATTATGTGGACCAGCTTTTGTAGCAACTTTGAGGGTTTTGCATGTGTGTTCGTCATGTGTTAGGAAGCGGGTAGTGCAAAATTATTTGTTTGATATGTGTAATAACTGTGTATGTTTACTATTGAAGGAGACTGGGTAGTTATGTATCCATTGAAGGATAGTTTTAAGATTTCTGTTCATGGAGTCAGTGTAAGTCTGGTATAAGGTGTCTAGACTGCTTGTCGATGATGCCTATGTACAAAAGAATAAGCAGAATGAAGGAATGGTATTATCTGCATAGGAATAGGTGTAGTTAGATGTGGATTTTTGAGATAAGCATAGGAGACATAAATCAACCTTGGAGTATTCCATAATTGAATGTGAGCCAGAGAGACCCTTGTCAGTGCACACAGCAAGGGAGCAAGCTGACAGAGAGCTAAAAAATGAGGGGCCAGATGGAGCTCATAGATGGCAACTTAGCTATGACGTTCTCATGCTCGACATGGTTAAGAGCTTTTCTGATGTCAAGTACAAAAAAACACTGCTTTTTCCAAAGTTCCCGAAGTCCAGCAACCTTGGAGTACATAGATATGACATAGGAAAGCAGTCTCTAGTAAATCTAGCTCTAATAAAATTGTGTGGGTGGTCACTAAGAAGAGAAAGAAACTGAAGGAAATAATGAAGGCATTTCTATAACATTTGAGATATGTGAAGTGAGACCAATAGAACTGTGGTTGGTTGACGAGGGTAGTCAGTGTAGAGCTGGTGAAAGTCCAACCAGTTAGTTGACTTGAAATACCAGCAGGTCATAGTTGCGAGAGTTGTTTTGCAGAAGGACGACATGAAATGGGCAGCCTTGATTATGCAGCGGTCAGACAATCCGATGATGGCAGGCATGATGACGGTTGAGTAACTGTTGGATTTGGAGGTATGTCAGTCAAGGATACGGGTATACCAGGTTATACTAACTGGTGCATACAGTTCAAAATAGCAAATGATTTGACCTTTGTGAAAGTGATGCGTCTGACAGCCAACTTCTGTGTTCTATGTTTGTCTGGGCTGAGTCGAAGAGATAGTATTTTTATAGTAGTACCCTTGTAGTAGTGATGTTTCATGTAGTGGCAGGAACTGGGGCAGGGGGGGGGGGCTGAAACAGCTCTAAACGAAGACTACAAAAACCTTGAAAAATAAGTTCTCTCCCATGTATTTCAACTAACTTCCCAAATTCTATGTTGTTGTTACCCACTTCACTATTTCTAGTAACAGGTCTTTTTTTTTCTTCTTTTTTTCTGTACATATCTCTCTATATTTCCTCAATTTGTTTTATTATTTGTGCCGCTTCCCTTAGACATTCCGGATTATACTATTCATACTATCTCACAATCTTTCCATCAAAATGACATTCATAAATATGGAAAATACTCATTGTTTGGATATAAAAAAAAATTATAAAAAAAAAAAAGACGGTAAACTTTCCGAATTTGTGCGTTTTGATATCTTGGAACCGAAAATGGAAGTCAGTATAAATAACTATCATTTTTATACACAGTACAAAACTATTCTATCATTTAACAAATAAAACATCGTTTTACATAAGTAACTACTAAGATGAATTAAACTGATTTATTGTCATTTATAAAATATACTGTACAACGATAATTAACTCAGTTAAATTAATCTTAGTAGTCAGTGACTACTGGACTTTTGGTTTTGGGCGAAAATGTCAAAACGCACGAATTCGGCATGTTTACCAAAAAGAACTATCCACGAATGTGAAGCAATGAATTTAACCTCAGCTATATTCATAGAAGTTTTACGTAATATGACCATGTTTAGAAGAATTAAGTAACAAGTATAAGGGAAGTAACTCTAAAAGACCTTCATGGTGGAGGAACCGGAAGTGAGATTTGTAAATAAATAACGTGGAACTAAATATGTTTTTCGAGCTATTTTAATTAATTTCCTTAACAAGTAACTTGTATGTAAAGGTTAGACGATGTATATGGGAATTACAATGCATCCTGGGTGTGAATGGAATTATAATAGATGGTTAAGATTTCATCATTTAACTATAGTGATGCGATGGAGAGAGATTCTATTGTTAGTGCGCAACCAAGAATAATTGAAATTATCTCACGGAAAATTAGTGATGGTGATGATGATGATGATGATGGCAACGACGATGATAACAATACTAATAACTATTTCTTTTATTTAAAATAATTCTCAACAACAATACCATACGTAACAATGATTTCCTTTGTTTAAGCAAAAAGCCTAATTTTTAGAGGATATATTCGTTTAAATAAAGTCTGTAATATATTACTGAGGGTAAAAATATATTTGTGTGTACATTTTATTTTATATTGAATTATACTGAACACAGGGAACTGAAAGGTAATGTTGACCAAGGTAGTAGCATTTGAAATCAATATGTAGTGAATCGTAGCTAAAACCAGCAAACACGTAACCAAATATTTTCAAAGACGTTTACTTCTAAATTAGTTTTATTTTTATTAAAAATAATAATAATAATAATAATGATGATTATCTAAATACTATAATGCGTAGGGAAAGGTAAGCAATCAGGTATGGTTAAACACTGAATGTCTCTCTTACATGTTACTGTATCAGTTGTGGTCAAGAAATGTATCTTCAAGATGTATACAATAACACCATTACATAAAAAGTTGTAAATATTTATGAACTATGAATAATCAAAATACATTGCCATAGTTAACTCTGTCCGTTTAATTTAATTTAATTTTGATAATCTTATTCCTATTTTTTTGTTTTTGTTCTTTTAGTTTGGAATAAATTATCAAAATTCGTTTGGTGAGGTTACAGTTACGAGTACCAACTTCTTAATAATTTAACGTAAATAAAGTTATAAATTAACAATAGTTAACACTGCTTTACACGGCATTGGTTACAAGAGACAGCTAAAAGTATAAACTTGTGAGGTACGAATACACATTTAAAAAGACAAAACATATTCGTATTTTTGTCATTTCTCACTTCTAAAATAAAAAATAAAACAAAAATACAAAATATATGCAGGAGTAAATTGTTATGTAAACAATGAAGTGTTGTACTGTCCTACCTCAACACAGCTGTCCTGTTTGGTTGTAGCAACGTGGCCCTGGCGTGCCAAAACTAAACCACGATCAACTCCCAGGTCACATACTGACCAATAGGTGTAATCTCCTGTATCAACTTCAGCTTTGATCTGTCCGAATTGATCACCGGAGCTGCCATCTAAAATCAGCACACGTCCAGCAGATTTCCCAAAGAACGTCGGTACAGCTAATCTTCCAGGAATATATGTCTCGTCATTCCATTGTTTACCGAGACAGGAGAGCTGTCGACCATAGGAACTTTGGAGACAACACACACCTCCCAGGTAACAGTCAGGTAACTTCAGACGTCCAACACATACCCCTGTTAGAGTGTACTTTGACACACAACTTTCCTCTTCGGCTACACATAGATGGTTATCAGGTGTCATAGTCATGTCGGAGATGCTGTATTCGCATACGAATTCTGTGACAAGTTTTGCTGTTCTCGGTGGAGTAACGACTTTCGCCATAATTAAAAAATAAATCCAAACTGTTCTTTAGCTTTGTATATTTACTCAAGCATATAAATATATATGCATTCATGTATATGTAAATGTATAAAGTAGATATAAATATGAGAGTGTAGAAGATGTGAAATTTCGAAATTTGAAGTCAAGGGAAGTAACTCTATGACACTTTATGAACTCCCCTTCTATTTCCGGTGTTCTCTTGTGTTTTATCTTTTCGAGTTTCTGTTAAATTTTATTGCAACACATTAATCGAACTTACTTGTAAAATTATCGATAAAATCTGATCGTATTTCTTAGTTTTAATTAAATATCAATGTATTATTAAACAGAGCCTTCAGAAATATTGCGCTTTATAAAATATGCTTACGCAAAAATACTTTTACTGTGTCTTAGAAATATTGAAAGATTTCCAGAATCAGTTCAAAGCACTTTTAATGATAAGAAACCGTTCTGCGCTAATTGTTCCTGGAATCTTTAAGTATATATTTAGATTACACGTGGTGCACATGTAAATCATAGCATGAAGAGTTGTAAAGAAGAGAAGTCATAAATCCACAAGATAAGTCCAGTTAGATTATCGTAAAAATATTCAATTTTTTATTTTTATCATTGGTAAAAACTGTTTATGAAACACTTACTAGGAATCAGGATTTAAAAGGAATTCCCAACTTAAATTTCTGGTTTGATGTTAGTGTACACACAATCTTATAGCTCTATTATAATAACAAGGTTCCGATTCTGAGCCCTTAACTCCGAATGGATTTGTAGGGGCACCGTCGTAACATACGGTGTTTCTTAGGTATGTATTTAAACCTGGCGGTACCCATCTCTTCTCCAGGCCTGACCACAGCTGATTTCTTCCAGAGAGAGAGAGAAAAGAAGAATCAACACCAGTACTGGTACTTTATTTATCGACCCCGAAGTGATGAAAGGAAAAGCTGACCACGGCGAGGTTTGAACTCAGAGCGCAGAGAGCCGGAACGAATACCACAAAGCATTCTAACAGACTCGCTAAGGACTCTACCAATTCGCAGCCGTTATAACAAGGTACAATTCTGTATAACACACCATTTTTCACCCTTGCTGTTCAAGAAGATCGGAGCATATGAAATAAAAAGAAAACAAGTTAAATTAGGAGTTGTTTTTGCTGCTTTTCTTTTTCTTTCAGATAAAGATGGAATCTCAAGGCAGACAGTCACCAAGTACAACAAAAAGCCCCCCCCCGTCCATTCGGCGCAATAAAGCGACTGGCTTTATGCTGTTAATTCTATTACCCTCAAACGTTGACCTTTGAAGCTGGTGTCCTTTTTCATCATTAAATCATTAAACTGTCCAACCTTTCTCTCTGTATGAGTATCTACACCAGCCTACAGAAATACGTAATAGTGTGTCCCATAACCGTCAACGTCAACGCCTCCTGCAAACCTATCAACTATTGTAGTAGTACTGAAATCGATTTAAACGACTGTACCCCCTTTCCTTAACCTGGCCAAATTGTGTGTGTGTGTTTATACGTATATTAGAAATCATTGTTATGCTGACAGAACAAAAAGGTCGTATGAGAGAAGCCACATTAGGGTGTCTTACTAAATACAAGTCAGTATTTGGGTCTGTCCTTCTAAGTTCAGCTCTCACCGAGGTCGACCTTGCTTTCCACCCTCCAAAGATCGATAAAATAACTCTCAGTCAAGTACTAAGGCCGATTAAATCAATCACATCTTTCTCCAAGGTAATATTCGAAATCGTTTATTTCGGTGGCAGCAGCTGGTGGAATTGCTGAAACGTAGAAAGCCGGATTAAACGAAACTCAGTATTTAGCACTGAGCATCTAGATTCTGAGTTCAAATTCTGCAAGAACTAACGTTATCTTTCATTTCTCACAGATAGATAAATTAAGCACTAGATTTGAACATTCGTATACATACACACTACACACACACTTCAGTGTGGCTGTATACGAAGAGAGACGACAAGGAGACGAGACAAAGAAAAATATACAAGTGAACAGATTCATATTAAATAGAAAATATCACAAACGCACACAACTACATGAACACACAAACACGTACACACACACACACACAACTACATCAGCGGTATCATGCATCACTAAGGGAGGTAACTAGCACTTTCTTACGTGTATCGATATCGGCTGTGTACATCTGTTGATATAGTATTAATACAACGGTGCAGTTGTAGCAGTTTGGGAAATAATACAGTAGCAGCAATAGCACTTGCTAGCGTTGTTACTACAACAGCAACAACAGCAGCCGCAACAACAACAACAACAACAGCAGCCGCAACAACAACAGCAGCCGCAACAACAGCAACAACAGCAGCCGCAACAGCAGCAACAACAACAACAGCCGCAACAGCAGCAACAACAACAACAGCAACTAGAACAATTGTAGTTAATATCGTCTCATATGTTAGGTACAAAGATTCAAATGACACCTCATACATTCATTTACGTGCCTAGAATTACTACTGTATATCAAATTTAGATGTTATTGCTATTGTGGATTAGCCATAAGGTCAGCCCTGATCGAGCATACCTATGACAAAAGGCGTTCCAGTCGTGACCATCTATCGAACATGGTTGTTGAAAATTGCTAATTTTAAATCAACTTTTCATATCTTTGTATTGAAACCTGGTAACATTAAAATGT
>JAOPJM010001042.1:7553568-7565769 GCA_027124095.1 Muusoctopus leioderma | reverse complement strand
TTGTGAGTGGATTTCGTAGACGGAAACTGTAGAAGCCCGTCGTATATATATGTATATGTATTTGTGTCTGTGTGTGTTTGTTTGTATGTCGTCGCTGAAACCGAGCGGTGAACGTTTGTTTGTATTCCTAATAAACAGACGCCCGGCCGTTCAGTGATTCAATGTTGGTGACAGGAAGAGCATCCGACCGCAAAAATTCTGCCTCAAGAGATCTCCGTCCAACCCATGGTACTAGCATGGAACAAACGGACGTAAAAAGCGATGATGAATGAATACAACAACAACAACCAGAATCTAGACATCAAAACAACGAAAGAAATGTAAATTTGCAGAGAATGTAAAAATAGATAAAAAAAACCCGAGACTACTAACCTCGCTCATCAGGATGTTTGGGGGAAGTTTCTACACTTCGACGATGCTGGTTACTACAACTCCCTCCTCCTCCAGACGCTATCATAGTTGAAGGTTTCTCACTGTATCTGCCGCTACTGCTACCAATATCCTTCTCCTTGTAGTAGTTCTCTTTGGTCTTCTTCTCTTCATATTTCTCCTCGTCCTTCTCCTGTTTGCGTAGCTTCTTCTCTTCGGACTTCTCCTTGCTGGTCGTCTTGTCTTTCGATCCGCTCAACCTCTCTTTCGTAACAGTTTTCTCTTCGTGACTTTTGCTGTGTCTCTTCTCCTCTTTATGCCGGTTTTCCTTGTCACTGTTTTTCTCCGGTGACCGTTCTTTGCTAGGCCCTCTCTCTTTCAAAGGATTTCTCTCTTCTTTCAAGGCACTGAAAAAAAAAAAAATAAGAAATATAATTTTCCTTTTTTCCCCCCCTCTTGGAATTCTATAAAATATTACCATACCATGGATGAGATAGATGGTAAAAGAAAGAAGCAAACTTCTTTTAGAAACCCCTCTTGTCTTAACCCTTTTGTTACAATATTTCAAATGAAAGTGGCTGAGTATTCCACAGACACATGTACCCGTAACATAATCCTCAGGCAGAATCAGCGTGACACGGTGTGTGACAAAGGCTGGACCTTTGAATTACAGGTACAATCCATCTTGTATTATAATGTAAGTGGTTGAGTATTCCACAGACACATGTACCCTTAACGCAATCCTCAGGCAGAATCAGCGTGACACAGTGTGACAAAGCTGGACCTTTGAATTACAGGTACAATCCATCTGACGGGTGTGTTTCTGCACAGTTTCCGTCTACCCAGATTCACTCACAAGGCTTGTGTCAACCTGAGGCTTATGGTAAAGACACTTGCCCAAGATGCCATGCAGTGGGATTGAACCCGGGACCTTGTGACTGCGAAGTGAGCTTATTAACCATTTGGCCATGGTGCATTCACAAAGAAGAAATGTACAGTTATAACAAATAACATAATTAACTGTTATGTATTTAAATTTGCATTTCTTTATAAAATCTATACTATCATGGTGCCACGAAGAACAGTGACCATGTAGAGGGATCATCTACATGGTCACTGTCCCTACTAGAAATAGCAGCCAAATCTCCCTCAAATCACACCGTATCAACAACTTTGCATACATCCACGATTATCTCTTAAAAAAGAAAAAAAATACCAGGCAGGGAGTTTCAAAGTGAAGATGGAGCCTTAACATGGTATCAGATTTTTTATTTAACCACTTAACGAATTTTCCCGAATTATCTCGGCCTCCATGTTCTATTTTTACTAGTTTTTAGAAATAAATTAGATGGTTAAGTGGTTAAATCATTAGGGTATGATTTCTATTGGAGACATATATAGTTATTAAGACCAAACTATGAATATCATTAAAACAAGCCCAATATTTACCTGACGCTAGGCTTTTTGTCAAAATCATTTTTCTTGGGGTCAGCAGCTAGAGTAGGTTTAGATCTTCCTTCCACAACAGGCTCAACCTTATCAACTTTCTTGTCGTTTTTATCTTTCTTAATCTCTTTGATTTCTTTTCCTTCACGAGTCTTACCTGAAAATATATCAACATGGTATTAAATTAGAGAGAGGGAGAGAGAGAGAGAGAGAGAGTATCATCATCGTTATTGTTTTTCCACGCTGGCATGGGTTGGACGAATTTGTTTTTGGAGCAGTATTCTACAGCCAGATGCCCTTCCTGTCATTGCCAGACCGTACATATTTTTAAAGTAAGGTAGTTACTTATTCCCCACTGATCTTCACCCATTGAACTGCTAAGCTGCTGGCCTATTGTTTTTAACGCAGGACGTAAACAACATCTAACAGTAGCCAAGCGACGTCAACAATGAAGACAAACACACACACACACACACATACGATGGTCTACCGTTCAGTTTCCTTCTACCAATTTCACTCCCAAGGCATTGATCAGCTTGATGCTATAGTAGAGGACACTTGGCCAAGGTGCCATGCAGTGGGAGGGAGAGAACCCAGAACCACATGGTTATGAAGCAAACTTCTTAACCACACAGCCATATATGTTATCTATTATTTACAATTCCTTCAAAAAAGTCCCATCAAATGATCATTTTAACAACTCAGTAGGAGTATTTTTTTTTTCCAGGCAAATATGGGACACAATTCTGGACATGTTCCAGTCTTATTGTAACCTCATCACCAAAACATAGTCTAAACAGCAGAATGTTTCAATGATAGTAGCTACGATGTAAAAGATTCTACAATAGTAGCTCAATGAGTGTCAACATTTAAAAGTGACTAATGACACTTGGTGAAATATGGTAAACAAACAGGTGAGTATATCATATTTAAATTATACTTACTTTCCATTGATTTTCTGGAAATATCATGTTTGGATGAATGTGAAGTACTTTTTGTTTGATTCTTTGGCTGAAATATATTTCAAATTAAATTAAATTAATTAGTTATATTAGCAGATGACAAAGTAAGCGGTTAAGATTTTCGATCATAAATAAACTTTAAATTAAATTAAATTAGATTAGACACCTTACAAACACAAACTCAAGATGGAAAAAATGCGGTCAGAACTTCCCACAGGAACTTCCCTCACATAGAGATTACATCGAATTAATAAGATCCTTATTACTGACTAACATATAAAATGTTAACATGTCAAAGTGATCTTTCGTTTATATAAATCTCATATATATTACCCACTAATGTTTTTACAAACAATATATTTGTAATATTAGTGTTAGTAAATATATATATATATATAGTTTATTGAAACTGAATGTTTTTCTCGCGACTTGAGTTTCATACCACTGCGATCTTCAGGCGAGAACTGTTACAACTCAAGTATTGGTGGTATATTTATATTCGTTGGTGTGGGTGTGGTCTAGTGCCTGTGTCTGTTCATTGATTGGTGTTTCATGAAACACGAAACACCAACCAATGAACAGACACAGGCACTAGACCACACCCACACCAACGAATATAAATATACCACCAATACTGAGTTGCAACAGTTCTCGCCTGAAGATTGCAGTGGTATGAAACTCGAGTCGCAAGAGATACATTCAGTTTCAATAAACTATATTCTCTACAACATGTATTGAGCTCTCCTCTCATTCGTCCGAATTAAATTAACGTACGTATACATATATATATATACTTTTGATCAATTGAAATTTAGAAGTCAAATATCATATTACTTACAGCTTCTTTGTTTTTGATATGAAACTCATGTTCTGGAACCCACATCGATTTCTTGTTTTTTAGCTGACCAGAATACCTGTAGAAGAGATCAAAATAGAAAAAAATTGGAAAATATATCCAAAAAATTCAGGGAACACCAAATTCAAGATGTAAAAATGCCGGATGGTGTACAGCAAGTTTTTATCTAGTGAAATCACGTGTTATCATTAATGCAGTAACAAGATTTACATTGATATTTTGATTTAAATATGAATAAGTAAACATGGGTGGTCTCAGGTGTTTTGGTATTCTACAATGACAGGTGGTATCGGGCAGGTTGGTAACAAAAGGGTTAAAGTAAAGCTATATATTTTCAGAAAGTAACAAGATTTGTCGCTATTTTGATTTAAATATTAATAAGTAGATGTGGGTGGTCTCAGATGTTTTGGTATTCTACGATGACTGGCGCTATTGGGCAGGTTGGTAACAAAAGGGTTAAGTTAATAAAGTTATATATATTTTCAGAAGGTAAACTGTGGTCTTACCCCATAGCAAGAGCGTAAATATCAGGACGTTTCTCTTTTTCTTCTTGTCGGATTCGATTCACTCTCCGTTCTAAGGCTTGACCAAACTGCATTACTCTTGGATAATATGGAAGAATCTAGAAATATTTCATGATAAATATTTATTGATATTAAAATCACAATTACATATTTTTTTGTTTTCAGAGAGACAGAAAAGGGTGGCAGAGCAAAAGATAAGAAAGCGTTTAAATAAGCGATCCATTGTGTAACTTAGAAGAAGTTCGAAACGATCATCCTTGGTTTAACAGAACAAAAACAGGCAAAGCTATACAAAGGAACAGGATCAATTGATTCTTAACTCTTAACATCCTGTAAAAAAAATGTTCTAAGTCCTGTAATGATTGAGCAGAAAATGCATAAAAATCAGGAATTTTTGCAGCTTATTTATTATGAAATTTACAAGTGAGAAACGCAGGTGTCTGAGGTGTTTTCACAGAATAATAGCTCACTTTCACCGTATATATAGTTCAATTATTCATATCAATTTGATGATGTGGTACCGTGTGGAACTGTGTCCTACAGGATGTATCTCTAAACCTACTACTGCTTGTTTGCTCTTTGAGCTTCCAAGTCCTTCTCCAAACTGTCGCGGGTCTCTGAGACCATCTTGCTCTAAGTCTGAAGTCACTAATGACTAGCTTATGTTGGGTGATACATTCTTCACCAGGAAATGACTTAGCATTCATAACCATCCGTCTGTCTCACATCCTGGTGAGAATGTAATCTATCTGGCTAGTGTGTTCGCCCGATTGATAGGTGATCAGGTGGCTGGTTGTTGTCTTGAAGTTTGTGTTGCAGAACGTCAAGTCGTTAGCATCACAGAACTCCAAGAGCCTTGATCCCTTTTCATTTCTTGAGCCATAGCCATAACCTTGAGCCATAGCCATAACACCATGGAATCCATCATGGTATTGCCCAACATGTCCGTTAAAATCACCAGCCATGAAAATTAGGTCATTGCCATTTGTTAAAGATGTAGTCTGCATGAGGGACTCATAAAATCGGTCCTTCTGTTCATCAGCTAATCCAGCTTGTGATGCATAAGGAGAAATAACCATTGCCGTCATATTGTCTAATACTAGTCTAAGTTTAATAATCCTATCAAAAATTCTGACTACCTCAAATACCTTATCTACCCAATTTTCCGCCATTAGTATACCTACTCCACCAACTGACCCAGAAGAATTTGAACTTATGTTCCTTGCCTGTGAGGAGCCTGGTTGAGAATCCTCTCCATCTAACCTCTTGTACACAGCATACAACTACATGCCTCCTTTCTAACATCTCAACAATCTCTCCAGTCCTACCTTTCATTGAACCGATGTTGACAGTTGCAGCCCTGAAATTTTGGACCAGATATGAATACGATGAATGGGAGTGTGGCTTGGCGTTTTTCGTCTGCACCTGAAAGAAAGAGAGATTGTGCTGACCCCTGCAGCCTTCTGACATGATCAGATGTTCCACTCAATGAATTTATCAATACAGGTCGCTAATAAACCATTGGACAGGAGAACCGCTAGTCTCAACCACATGAAAATATATACACATACATGCAGACACAAACATATAATATATATACATAATTTGACCAGCCTAGGAGAGTGGTGACTCCATACACAACCGACGCAGGCTGAAATCACCCGTCCAACCCATGCCAGCATGGAAAACGGACAAAAAATGATGATGATGAATTTAAACCCACTCATACATAACTACCTACATACACATAATTACATATATAAACAGGACATACAAACATAAACATACACATCTGTATATATGAAACATGTATTCATGAAATACTTTACTCACTGTAGTGCTAGATTTCCAGGTGGAATACAAATAAGCATCTAGAAAACCGGTGGGGGTCAGGTGGGAGGGCACATGGCGGACGAGTGAGGAACACGTGTTAGTGGACACCTTAGAATTGTAAGGATTTGTACCTGTGCATCATACATCATACATACGACAGATTGTAAACATATATACATACAAGTAGGGAAAGACATAGATAGATAGATAGATAGACAGATAGATAGAATAGACATGGTTATTAACTAAGAGGCCCCCATCCCTTAGGTTTTGAGCTAGTAAGATTCCATTGAATGAAATAAACGAACAAAATATACATTGTACTTGCGGTCAAGCAGTGCCAATTGCGGAATGTGAAAGAATATACTGATCAGTTTGTTTTAAAAGGCACGTGACATTATTGAGGGACTTCCTGTTCAAAGGAAGCATCTAGAAAAATACGCAGTAATAGACTAAAAACAAAACACATACATGAGAGGAACACGTGTGTTAATGGACACCTTAGAATTGTAAGGATTTGTACCCTATTTACATACATACATCTATGTAAATAGGGTACAAATCCTTACAATTCTAAGGTGTCCATTCTCTTCCCCCCTCTTCTCTCCTTCAAACGCGTCCGCAACCTCCGTGATTTACTTGTCCGCACTCCCCACCTGGCTCCACCCCATGTTGTTGCCTCACTTATCCCCTCTTATCCAATACCACCCACCTCACTGGCCCCAACCACCGTTCCTTCACTATTTCCCACTCCTTCACCTGTACCTCCTCCAACCACATCTACGTTTTGCGTTGTTCCCTCTCCTGCATCCTTTACGTCGACCAAACCGGGCGCCGTCTCGCCGACCGCTTCGCGGAGCATCTCCGTGACATCCGTACTCACACCAACTCCCCCATCTTCCACCACTCTCGTTCCCCCAACCACTCCAGCCAGCACCTCTCTGTGTTCGGTTTGGCCCTTCACAATAGCTCCCCCAGCAGTCACCTTGAGCGCGAGCAGTGGTTCATCTTTTCGTTGCGCATCTCTGCCCCGTTCGGGCTTAACCGCCCCCCCCTCCTGTAACCTTTTATTTTCCCTTAGTATTTATTTTAAAATAATATGTTTTTCGTTATATACCTCTGTCCCGTTCGGGCTTAACCGCCCCTCCTTCCTTATACCTTTTATTTTCCCTTAGTTTTTAATTTCTTTAAATATTTTCTTTTTTCAGTTATACCCCCTTTTTGATTTTCCCTATTTTAATTTTTCTATTTAAAACAATTCCTCTCCAGTCCCCCAGTTACCTCACCTGAAATTCCAGTCCCCCAGTCGCCTCCCCTGAAATTGTCTCCCCTTGTCCCTTGATTACGTTTCCGTTTTTGGTTTCTTCTCACCAGTCAACTAACTGATGCGGCCCTGTCAGCATCTGTTTTTTCCCTCACTATTTGTTTGTTTGTTTTCCTTTTGAAGGGCTTGCCCGAAACGTCGAAACACCGTCTGTCTCTTACCAAGCGTTAAACAAATACCTGGATGTACCCTGTGTTTTTGTTGTTGTTTTTGGATTTACCTTGTGCTGTTTTTCCCGTCATTTTGCATATATATATATATATATATATATTTTGTCAAGGCATTTGTTCATGTATTTTTGTGTCTGTGCACTAACCTACATGACGTTTGTCTTGTCGGTTCGCTATTTAAAATAGAAATAATTCGCCACTACGGAAAACATTTTATCTACGAATTTTCTTTTGTTGAATATTAAATAGAACCCTTGGACATGGGTTTTGTGGACGGTTCTACACCACCACAAACATGTATGTGTAAATCCTTATATATATATATATATATATATATATATATATACTTATATATATCATCATCATAATCAGCCCTCCGTGTTAATAGTTGTCTAGTAATTCGTTGGTGAATGGAGGAATAATAGTAAATCAATTAAAAGTGGAAACATATAGCCATGTGTGAGAGCCTTCTGATCATCCCCAAGCAATCACACAAACTTTCTTCTTTCTTTCAGATGCAGAAGATGGACATCAACCAACCGAGCCACCACCAGAAACCCTTCTTTTCCTGTCAGGTCAAAAACTTTAAGGCTGCCACTGCCAACATTGGCATGATAAAGGTAGACCAGGAGGGATGTGGAGATACTGGAGCAGAGGTGAGTAGATGTGCACTGTATAAAAGAGGTAAGATGGAAGGGAGATTCAGCCAGACTCCTCACAGGCAAGGAGCAAAAGTACAAATTCTTCTGGGTGGATAACAGCAATGGAGTTGGTGGTGTAGGCATATTGTTAGCAAAAAAATGGATAAAGTTACTGAGGTAATCAGAGTGTGTGATAGGATAATTAAACATGCACTAGATATGGGCAACATGACAGTGACATTTATATCTGCATACGCACTACAGACAGGTCTGGCAGATGAAAAGAAGGACTGCTTTTATAAGACCTTTCTGCAGACTACATCCACAACAAATGATAATGACCTCATTGTCATGGCTGGTGATTTTGATGGGCATGTTGGGCAACACCATGAGGGCTTCTCCAGCATACATGGAGGTTATGGTATGTGGAATGAGGAGATATGAAGGCTTCCGGAGTTCAATGATGCAAATGATCCAGCCATTTGCAATACCAACTTCAGGAAACCAGACAGCCCCTGATCTGGCAAGGTAGGGGTTTTGAAAGTCACTCGTAATCAGGTAATACAGCGAGGTGTCATACCCAATGACTAGTGTAGTAGTATCATCATCAACTGCTGCAACAGCAAAAGTGATGCACTGGAGAGAGGAAACTACAGAGGCATAAAATTGTTAGGGCAGGTTATGAAGATTATGGAAAGAATTATTGCACAATTGACCAAGAGAAGAATTAGCAGGGATGAGATGTAGTTTGGTTTTGTGCTGGGAAGAGGTACTATTGATGCTGTCTTCATAGTGAGACAACTGCAGGAGAAATATTTAGCTAAGAGTAAGTTCCTATACTTAGCTTTCATCGACCTGGAAAAGGCTTTCGATAGGGTCTCATGCTCTGTGATCTTTTGGGCATTACGGAAACTAGGGGTAGATGAATGGATTGTAAGAGCCATACAACCCATGTACAGAGATGCAGTTAGCAAGGTGAGAGTCAGTAATGGATTTAGCATATAGGTAGGGGTCCATCAGGGCTCAGTTCTCAGCCCCCTCCTGTTTATTATAGACCTCCAGGCTATAACAGAGGAGTTTAAGACCAGTTGCCCATGTGGATACCTGTATGCTGATAACCTAGTTCCTATAGCAGAATCTGTAGGAGACTTGGAGAAGAAATTCCAGATATGGAAGCAAAACCTGGAATTGAAAGGCCTCAAAGTGAACTTAGCAAGGACTAAAGTTTTATTAAGTAGGAAGGAAGACAGGACTTTACTACCATCATGGAAATGGCTATGCTTGATATGCAGAAAAGGAGTAGGTAGAAATTCCATACTGTATACCAAGTGTAAGCTATGGACACACAAGAGATGTGCATCCATATTTAATAGGAGTATAATGGGTGAGAGAGCCAATGATATATTATACATCCCAGCCTCGATCACCACTACTATTATTCTAACAATCTGCCCATCTTCCGGCGAATTGGCAGAGTCGTTAGCGTGTCGGACAGAATACCTCATGGTATTCTTTCTGTCTCACTGCGCTCTGAGTTCAAATCCCGCCGACGTCAACTTTGCCTTTCATCCTTCGTGGTCGATAAAATAAAGTAGCAGTCAAGTACTGGAGCTTGTTGGCCTTGTGCCTAAATTAGAAACAATTATTATTATTATTATTGTTAATATAATTATTATTATTATTATTAGTCGATAAATAAGTACCGGTGAAGTACTGGGATCTATTTAATCGACTTACCCCTTCCCTCAAAATTTCTAGCTTTGTGCCTATGCTAGAAACAATTGTTGTTGTTGTTGTGTTTCAATGAGAGCAGAGGTGTTGAGACATAACTCCGTGGAAGAGTCAGATTAACCTAATGAATAAAAAATATCACTTTTGGAATTTTTATTACGAAATATTGGAGTACCCACCCATTTTACCTTGGGGTGGAAAAAGAATAAGAATTGTCGTAAGACATTTTTGTTTTATTTCGTAAATATTCGCTTACTCGTGTGACAACATATCTTCATCATCTGGTAAACACACCACCAAGAATATTGAACAGGTTTTCGAACATTTTGTAAACATGAACATGATTTTTTTTTAAATAACAACAAATTTGATGAACAGAAAGAAAAAAGTAGAGCACGTAAATAAATATACAAGCAAACACAGATATTTGTACTACACATAAAACACGACAATTTTACATACAGCAAACAACAACGAATAACGGTGACAAAGACAGTACGTTTTTTGCCAATGTTGTCTACCGAAAAGTAATTCGTAATATGGGTCAACTCCTATAAAAAACAAAATATTTTTTATAAGTATGTCACGAAATATTCTGCCTCCTTACCTGACGTGTTTATGGAGAGTATGGCAAGGAGAGAAGTGACATACCTTTTTGTTGACTGGTGCTTTATTATTGTTTGCCGTCTTTAGGGGCGGGTTTTTGAAAAAAAGATTATTTGATTGTGTGTACAAAAACAAAAATTTAAAAGATAGCGGAATCTTTACGACCCGACCAACAGGAGGATGAAGTGAGAGGTGATTTATAACTCAAAATCACTCCTGCCACTCCAGCTCTACGCATTTGCACGGATTCCTCACCTGTAGCAGTCAGCAGTGAGACCGTCCCCACCACTACCACTGCAGCTAGCGGTAGCAGTAGCAACAACAACAACGGCTGCAACAACGACAACAACAACAACGGCTGCAACAACAACAACAACAACACACAACAACAACATCAACAGCAACATCAACAGCAACAACAACACGATCAGCAGCAGTATTATTCCTGCCGTTGTGACTACTGAAAATACCACCACCACTACCGTGACGACCGCTAGCACCAGTTCAACGAGAGCAACAACAACATTAATGAAAGCTAGCAGAAATTTAACAACAGCAATATCGAAAATGAAAAAAATATTAACAACAACAACAACAGCAACAACAGCAACAGCAACAACAACATGAAGAGCAACAACAGCAACAGTAGCAGCAACAACAGCAGTAGCAGCAGCAACAACAACAACAAAATCAATAACAACAGCAACGGCAGCAACAATAAGTTTGATGAATCTATCTTCATATTTATGGAGAATTTCCCTAGCTTGCCAGTCCCGAGAGAGAGAGAGGAACAGCAACAACAACAACAACAACAGCAGCAGCAGCAACGGTGACACAAGTAATAACAATAACCGCAACAACAATAGCAACACCGCTCCACCAACCTCCGCCAACAATAGTATATTTTCCACTCGTTTGGCCACCGGGCACACAGCCAATGGCATATTCACCATGGCTTCTGAAAACCCACCACCTACAACATCAACAACAACAATATCACACAAACCATACACAAAAAAAGACCAACCAATGTAGAAGGCCGAGAGGTTTGAAGGGGAGGCAAGGTCTCCACCAACTAGCCGAAACACCCACACCGCCACCGACACCACCAACACTACAACTAACACAAAACCAACACCCACAACAACACCAACAACAGTATACCTCCGGGAAAAAATTATAAACTCAACAGAAATAAACAAAAACAATAGCCAAATAATTAACAACTTCAATGAACAAATAAACGAACGCTTCCCAAGACAGTCTCACAAATCACCAACCCATATACTCATTATAAAAACTTCGCAAGATTTTCATAATCATCTCAAAACAAGAGTAGCGTGCATGACCCGTGTGAACGGGCCTACTCTGAGCATACGCCTGTAGACTGGAGGACGACAGCTGGGAGAGCGCGCTAGGAGAGCGTAAGGGTGATCCAGGTTTTGGCTGGTTTCCTCGAGTAACGCACGGTAGAGTACCCCCTATTGGGGAATACCTCTTTTGTTGATTATAGGTTTTGTTATTTCTTTTTTACAAGATATATATGTAAACCACCACTGTATTATGTTGTATCATGTCCTGTACCGTCCCTATTTGTCTTTAAACCATTGTGGCAAATAAAGAACGTATCTCGTCCGATCACCGAAGTTAAGCAACGTCGAGCAACACCGGTTCTCGTCCGATCACCGAAGTTAAGCAACGTCGAGCCTAGTTAGTACTTAGATGGGTGACCGCTTGGG
>JAOPJM010001042.1:6632432-6648974 GCA_027124095.1 Muusoctopus leioderma | reverse complement strand
CACCCGGACATGAAAGAATTTGTAATTTTAAATTATTTCTATGCAATGTAGCAAGACTAATCACGGTTATTCGAGAGTAATGTATTTTTTCCCCAACTAGAAATAATTAAAATCTTAGATATGATTTCTGCTACTTTGATAGAATTTCCATGCTAACATGTTTTGTATTTCTTTGAAGAGAGCTTTCAATGCTGAATGAATATTTACACGTCTTAACACACTGAATACAGTAGATTTTATCTGTGTGCCATATACTACTGGTGATATAACAATATGTTTCTCTTTGAACGCAATACGCAGAGGTATTTAGAGTTAAATAACCTTGTGGATTTTGTTTCGTTATCGAGTAGTCTTTCAGTACATTTTAGCAAAGAAAGACCGAGAAAATATGTACTAAAAAGTGCTTATTTTTCTTCAGAAGACCGTGGTATGTTTACAGAGAAACGCCTTTCTGTTCGTGTTTAATTGTTAGACACGCATGTTGAAAAGCTGTTAAGCGGAAAGAGGTGAATATTGGTGTTATTTGTGTTCTTTTGAAGTATCAGACGAGAAAACACGCCGAAAACACTGAAAGCTAAGAAATAAATTACTCTGTTCACAAAAGGACGAGTGTTATTGGCGTTACAAATTACTGGAAGGAGAACTAAAGCGTCAAATTTGACTCAATTCATTGAATATTTATTTTCTTAAGATATTAACATCTATGTAATACGTTGAAACATGTGTAAATTATTTCTCTTTGAGAGAGCAGGTGTAGTATTCAAGACTTTGAAGATTGTAAATGAAATTGATATAAATAAAAGAGACGGAAACATTTGACAAATGTAACTTATAAGATGGTGGTGGTGGTGGTGGTGGTGGTGGTCATTTTCAGCTGAGTAGACTGGAGCAACGTGAAATAAAGTGCCTTGCTCAAGGACATAATCGCCGCCCGGTCTGGGCATCGAACCCATAACATTACGATCGTGACCCGAACCACCTTACCACTAGGCTACGCGCCTTCACATAACCAAATTTACCCTCCCCTCTCAAATGCATGGTCTTGTACCTAACTTAGAAATCAATGTTAGCAGAAGCACACGTGCTGTATATCGGAATAGTGATTGATATAAATTATTCTGTTTTCACTAAAAACGCCGAAGAATTCGGAATATTTCCCAATAATGATATAGCCTATTATACACTGGATTCCCATCTCCTCGGCTTATTTAGGAATTAATCTTGTCTACAGAAATGCAATCCAGTAAAGGGAGCTGGAGATGAAAGCTGCTAATGTTGGTGATAATGAAGATATTTCAGGTAGATACAAGAAATGGAATTTCCATTGAATAAATACGGGAATTTTTATGATACTTTCGGTTGATTTTTATCTGTGAATAACTATTAGAGAAATGGATTCTGAGTTGCATGTCTGGAAATTTACTTCCACTAATTAATGTTCAGGAGATTTAATGCTGAGAGAACTTTTATAGATAATGTTCTCTCCTATTTCATAGTCTGTTAACATAAAAATCAATTACAAATAAGACTTCAAAAATAGAGTTCGCAAGTAAATGTGCCAGAAAGAACGAGTCTATAAAATAAAACGGTATGTGTAAATTAGAAGAGTTATCGATGATATCTTTCGCTAATTTGTGGACGTAGGAAAATATGAAACCATCAAATTTACTACCCACTTACAACAAAAAATTCCTCTGTCTACTACTTTGTTGTTTCTACATATTTCAGTTTGAATAAATATTATTCGCCAACATATGCTGTTGTAATGACAGAAATAGTAGAGTGGCTGGCAGAACATTTAGGGTTATCCATCTATACAGCAAGATCTAGTTCTGCCGGCGTTGATTTCGCTTTTCATCCATGCAGGGTTCGTAATCATGTATCACTTATATGACGACATCAATTCAATCGATTATACTCATATAGACATATGTGGACATGTGCCATTGAAAAACAATCATTGATATGAGCACAATGGTTAGGATATAATTTCCATGTGCTCTTGAATTATGGCAGAGTGTTCTATATAATAGCTGAAATGTAATCTAAGGATCTGGTGCTATGCTATTATGCTATGGCTGTCTATCGATTCGATGATGACGTTACACCACTCCATCCTCAGATCCACCACGTCCCCGATGAATACGTAGATGCGACACAAGACCAATACGCAAGATACACATCCGAGAACAAGCCGGACATGTGTGAAGAACTATATTGTTGATGATGTTCGTGGATTGAATTTAGCAACGGTGACAGAACGGGCTGACCTTTGTTCGTCCTTCCTTTTGCTTGGTGGGTTCTCGGCTTCGAAATGTTGCACACCATCGACGTTTCGCCACACTTTCTGATCTACAAAGGATCTAACAATAATGGGAACACATTCTTTGCCTTTATTTGGAATTTCAATTCATCTGGTTATGCAGATCAGTTTCTTATCAATTTAATAACTTGCTCCAATGTAATAGTTATAATTTCTTTATCAACCTCAGAATTGTGAGATGCAAACTCTTTAGAATGCAGTAGACTTCTATTTCAACATTTTGTCTTATAAACAAAGCGATGAAATATTAATATATAACCTGAAGAATCGTATAGAAAAAAAGTAATAATTAAATTTCTTCCATGATATGCGATGAATACAAATTACTTATGATATTGTTGGTGGTATTTTTTAATAATTTGTGATTACTAAAATACCTTAAAAAACGAATGTAACCATGAGCTCATATTTAATCTAGGAAAGAGAAGAAATAATGGGAATATCTAAAAAGTAGATATTCAGATTGTCATTAAGATGGGTGCATTTCTTGATTGTTTTCAAGATGGTTGCATATATTGTTCAAACGAAGATAAGAACATTGTCTGTGATCTGACTTTTAATGTCAAAAGCAAACTTGGTTTATTTTTTGAACTGAGTAATAATCCTAAAGAACTATTGCATTTTAAATGATATTAAGTTATTTTAATTAAAGATGAATTCAAGATGTGTGCTTTCAGTTAAAATGAAAAATAGGAAATTCTAAAAACTTTTGGATAATATGTAGCAGCAAGAAAAATTACGATAGCTACTTTTAGCAAAAGCGAACTGAATAAGCGATAACAATATCTTAAGCCTTCGATCTGATAGTTCATTTTTGTTCTTTTACGAAAGAAATGTACCGAGGTCGAGACGTCTATTTTGTAATTTAAAAATACATGACTTCTTTCTTTATCTTTTCCAGTTTTCTCTACTCCTTTCCTATTTCCATTGTTTCTTTCTTTCCTCTCTCACACTCATTCAGTCACATATTCATTCACTCATTCATTTCATATCTCTTTTTCGAATTATTTGAAAGCCCATGTACTATCAATCGATATTACTTTAAAGTAATCTTTCCATATTTTATCTAATCCTGTTTTCCAGAAGCTAATCATTTCCCGAATACATACATTACATTGTTTGTTAGACTGCCATGTTTAACGTTTAACATTTTTGGTTATTACGAATCTAAATCGTTTTACATGATATTGTTTGAATTATTATTAACTGTCCTTTTGATATCGTATTATGTTTCAGAGAAGTAAATAGAAGACTGAATCAAAAGCTCTTCTCGAAGACTATTTTAATACTGTATATGAATAAGAATTTTCCATGAGTGAAGAAATGGTGGTTTTGCACATTGGCACACGGCCACAATAGGGATTGCTTATACGACTTGTACTTATTTTATGTGGAGGTTGAAAGGCAAACACAACACCGACAAAATATATTCCTACGCTTTAAGATTTATGCCTCTCTACTGTCTATATGTGTGAAGAAATATTAAGAATTTAACTTCAATATTCTTTTGTAAAGCACATTAAAGCTTTCAGTCATTTTCAGTATCACAAATATTTGCTACTACTGTATATGTATCTTCTATGTCTCTTTTATAATCATTTACCGGGACACTGTATAATATTGGAACAAGTCATTGCATTAAACCGGAGTAAACAGCATAATCAGATAAATTAAAATTCAAAATTCTTCTGAAGTTCAATATATGCAAATGAGTTATTTTGATGCCTTCAGAGTGAGATTTACTACACAGACACTTACAACGGATTGGCAAAGATTGGAAACAGGTATTGCAGTAGGATGTACCATATCAGTTGTGCTATTTACTCTGTGTTATGGAAATGATACTTCAATGAACATACTCAGAAGTAGCGTTATAGGAAACGCCAAAATGGACATTCATAGACGACATTACTATTCTATCCAAGTCATTAGATGTAACCCACCGGGATTGTGAAAAGACTCGATGAGTTAATTAGTTGGTCACGAATGGCTTTCAAGCCTAGAAGTCCCAGAGTTGCACTACAATAAAGGGAAAGAAAAAGGAAGTAACATACAAAATTGCGGGTGAAATGATACCAACGGTATGGTGCCTTCGGTACGTATTGTATCGAAGACTCCCCTGGTCATTGACTGTATACGAGATTGCTGTCACCATGGTACACATGATAACACAGAAATGCACCAGATATGTTAGAAAACAGGTTTGCCTAAACAACTGAACAATAGTCATATATATGGGAAAGAATTGCAGTTGGTGCTACTATTGCCATCGGTTGTCGAAGAGTACAAGGCTAGGAAGATCAGAACTTTTATGGTGTTGTGGCTTTCCAAAGTTCCAGCAATTCATGATAATGCACTTGATGTCAAGACAGGGAAGAAGTGGTTGGCAGAAAAAGTAACTAACAAAGCAATGGTAAATGTACAATACATGGACATATTGGGAGCAGTGAATGATGGAAGGAAAGGGTTGGGTTTAGGAAGCTTCGAACCGTTTTGTCTTAGTACCATCAAGCAGAAAGAGATGCAGTAGTAGGTGAAATTAGGAGAGAGAAGCAAAAGCAGTGTTACTTTCTTTCTAACGCAGTTTGTACAACAAGATTAATCCATTAAGTGGGAAATACAAAAGAAGCTTACTTGGAAAGAGTTATGGAAATGAGACCATGCAAGAACAAACTTCCTTGTCAAATCAACCTATGATATGCTACCATCACCTGAAAACTTAGTGTGATGGAAAGTGAGTGAGAATGACAAATGTGGGGAACATGGAACTCTGTGCCATATGCTAATTATTGCAGACTGGGATGAGAAAAGAGGTATACATGATGTCATAAGCAGTTACTGGCTGTAATAGTAGAATCACTACAGCAGAAAGAAAATGATATTAACGAGGGGAAGTGAGCAGAAAAGGAAAGTGAGCAGCAGGAAATAAATGGACCAGCAAAGCTGCACCAAAAAGGCAAAATGATTGGATGGAAAATGAAATATGACAGCCGGTATGCCAGCCTGAACAGATATATTAAAATTCAAATAAATGTGCTGATCTACCTAAGAATGTATCTATTCTTCACTGGTTTCAGTCGACTGCTGGCTCCCTCTTTTGAACATTTGTTTCAAAATGGCCATATATTTTATGGAAATGTTAAACAAATGTAGAAAGCATCACTGTCAATATTTATGTGATAAATTGTTATTCTGCCTGCAAAGATATATTAAATTGATAGATGCATACCTAAACAAAAATAGAGACGGACACATGGTTGAATATTCCATTAAGTACGGATTGAACACACAACGTCTTCCTTATAATTCGGATGCATTCATAGAGCTACCGTTTCTTGTTGCATAACCAAAGAGGAAGAATAGAAACGACAACTGAATAAATAGTACAATTAAGAAGACATTGGTATTTAAGTATCAATATTCTTAACGCTGGTGGGAGAAGTAGGCTTAGTAGATCACCTTACTCTAGTTTTGTTTCTATACAATCTTGATTCATTCAACCGACTTTACATTTCATCGCTTTCGGTCAACTGTAATTGGCGCACTGCTAATGCCTTGGCATTCACGTCGTGTTTCAAGGACGTCTTCACGTAATGGAACCCACATCACTACATCCTATTGATTTCAGCCAGAAATTGCCGGAACAAAATGTGTTGTAATGGCTCAGTTAAGAAACGAGACTCCCACGTTCATTTAATTCACCGGCAATTTACTGCTGTTCTTTTGAAATTTCCACTTAATGGAATACATTGTTTTCTTCAACCATTGGAATATTTCTAAATATACGAATGTTCGCATAGAATATACGAAGATATTTCGTCTTAAGATATATTCTAATATTCGATACAAAGAGTATACATTGATCTTACGACAGTATCAATGAATGTTGTGTTAATATATATTATTTATTCCCTATATTGAACATAAGGAAGAAGCTACCATTATTGAATTTTCTGGATAAATTAAAATATATAAATTATTCTATTGAATAGCGAACCGTCAACCCTCATTATGTATTATGCGTCTCCAGGGTGGAGCGATGCTACTGTATTTTCGGAATCAAATTAACGGGTAACTTCATATTTAATTATTAGTTTCTTATGTTGGTACAAAGTCAGTCTTTTTAAGAAATAGGGTTACAGATGAGTGAATCGATCTTAGCATATTACTGGTAGATATTTCATCGAAAGTAGAGAATGAAAGATAAAACTGACCCCGGTATGATTTGTTTAGACTTTCGAAACTAAATACTCTAAGACATGATCTGATGCCCTACCATTTCTGCTGACTCAAGTTCTATCCATAGGAAATATTAGAAGCTTACATTAAGACTACTGAACAAAGTAACACGGATATAATTATATTTCTTTACTTAAAAAATAAATAGCCAAATACTAGAATTTTAGAACAAAACACAATACCCCTAAAAGTGACTGCAATATTTCATTGGAAAATAAATACAGTTGTCTGACGTAAAACCCCAGAATATTATTTTCTTTTTTTAAGCGAAAATACCCTCTAGGGTAAGGAAGAAAACTGGAAGTTGCGATATTCATGCCCAGTGTCAACATCAATGAGGAGGATAGAAAAACGGCTTGAATTATAATTCAGACCCGAACTGTACTGTTACATTGCAAGGAACTTTCTTCTCGCTCTACAATATTTAAAACAGTAGTGGAGGGAACACTTTAGAGTAAAAGGCAATTTCCTGGGAACTGAAACTATGGCACAGGTTTTATTCCGCATCATTGAGAAATACATGAACGTCAGAGTTTTCCATTAACCCTGCTCTAAAAATATACGATTATTGTACGTGGTTGAAAGAACACAAACACCATTAGGATCAGTGGAAATTGATATTGAAAACAAGTTAACCTTAAATTCTCAAAATACTATTCTGAAAAGAAGGAGAATGATTTGTCAAAAATAGCTTTAACTCATGAACCTATTATCTTTTTTTTCATTTCAATAACACAATTCTATGCACATATTCATATGTGGGTAGTTATGCCGATAAACGTATTACTGAATTCAAATGCATGTCTGCTTACGTATGCATTTCATAGGAACAATTCGGGAAAAGTCAGCAGCAAACTAATGCTTTTTTTCTGTAATCATTATCGGTAGCTTAAAGGCCTGTTAAGTTCTGTGTAATGTTATAATCTGAGATGTGCTCTTGTACTATTTGATAAATGACCGGATTACCAAATTCCATTAATTCAGTGACATAAGGAGGCGAATCATACTCAGAACGACACGGAATCTAGATGAAATCATTTAAATCTGTGGATGGATTAAGACGTCACCGGGAAACAAGTCATGAACTTGAGCAATGCCATTTCTCAAAAGTGATAGAATATCCATTATGTATGTTTTGATGTCTTTACAGATAGTCGTGTCGATATTTTGTAAAGTGCAAATTGCTGAATTATACGGAACAGCTGAGAAGTATTACAAGCTTATACTATTTCGTTATATAACAGTATTTGTAACATGCTATTTAATCGTTTATATTCCCCTTGTGAAAATCCTAAATTGATTGTAGCCCTAAAAGAAAGGTTTTATCTGATACAGTATACTTAATTAGATTGGTAATTAGCTACAGAAATAAGGGGGGATAGGTCGGAGAGATGTAACCAGAATAGAGAGCTTACATCTAAATTATTCACAATTCTACGTTCAAATCCTAGATGGGATAAATATAAGTTAACTACATTACAGCAGTTAAGTAACAGCAAAGATTAGCAAAGTCTCAAATATCCAAATCTTCTCAGTTATAAAATCTTGTATTCTAGTTACTTACCTGACGTTACAAGAAATAAACTAACTACACTATTGCACATATGTAATGGGAATGTTTGCCTAGGCCAACCTAGGTTAGAGTTGACCATGTATCTACACCTGGAAGGTCCCTCTTCAGTACACAGGTGTGGGCAAGGGTTTTTATGGAAGACCAGCAGTTGCCCATGCAACAAAACTCCCCTCTTCACGCCATCCAATGTTGTCCAAGGGAAATACAAGAGCTGATACAGCTTGGCACCAAGTGTCGTCGTCGTAGGCGTTGCCTTCCGAACGCAAAGAGCCGGAACAACTAACCCCTAGGCATCTCGTCTGACACTCAAGCAATTCCACCAATCCACTTCCCTGTGCTGGTACTTTATTTATTGACCCCCAAAAGGATGAAAAGCAAGGTTGACCTCGGTGAGATTTGAACTCAGAGCACAGAGAGCCGGAACAAATACCACAAGGTATTATATCCGATGCTCTAACGACTCTGCCAACGTGTCTGTTTTCACTGGCTGCTTGTCAAAGTAAATCTTGTAAAGATGTCAAACGTGTCTCGTGGTTTCCAAGCCCCGTTTTCATGAATATTCACCCCATGTCACTGTGCACTCTGCTGTAACATCTCTTCTACTACCAACTTTTGTTCCTTGTTAGATATAAAGAGTTTATTTTGCGAACATCGTCTTGACTTGACTTTCTCTCAGCCTTTCAACAGTCAAATCAAATCTTAAATTAACCATAAGCTAAACAGGTATATTCATTCATAAATGCCTTTATGAATGAATATACACGAACACATTTCTATGTGTTTGTGTATATTGGTTTTAATTAGCTACAATAAAAGAAAAGGACTATGGGTGGCAAAAATGATATAATACTGAATAAAATACCCTGCAGCATTTAGTTATATCTCATAATGTTGAGTTCAAATCCCGTTTGAGTTGCCTCAGCCTTTCATCCATCAGAGGTCAATAACATAATGACCAATGAAATACCGGGGTCGAATAATTTTACTATTCTCCTACCTACAAAATATTTGCTCTTCTGCCAAGGATAGAAATCAATATGTTACAATGAACGACCTTCATAGAAACAAACTGGATTCGTTAATTTTCAGTAAAGATTAATGAAATTTTAAATTGGAATTATATGTACGTCTTTGCATGTGTATGTGCGTGTGTATGAGTGTTTGTGTGTCTATGCGCACGTGTTTGTGTATGCATGTGCATGTGTGTGTATGTGTATGTGTGTGTGTGTGTGTGCATAGTCATTTAGAGGTGTTATAAAACTTGAAAAATCATTATATATACACAAATTATCCTTGAAAAACAGAAATAAAAGCGAAATGAAATTTTAAATAAATGGAAAATTAAAAAGAAAAGGAAAAATGCTGAAACGAAGAAAGGAGAATATTGAATAAATGTGTTTTTCTTTAATTCCCATTGGAAAGCATTCTATTGTCTCCATTCTGACGACATCGCTGCTTACGTTTTGTTAATTAAAATCTTAGAATCTTTAGCTTTTGTTTTCTGTTTGTTAATTCCCATATATATTTCATTCTGTATTTCAATATTTGATTCGTGCTTTCTGTTTTCTTTCTTTCTTTCTTTCTTTGTTTTTGTCATTTTCTTCAGTTATCCTTTGTTAGATCTCCTTATCTTCTTTTTGACTTATTAATTCCAAGGCATCGTTATTGCAATTCTTTTATAATTACAATTATTTCACAATTTCACAATTTTCTTATATAAGTTGCTGCAGAAAGCGCAATGTGTCCATAGACTGAAGGAATAAATAAGGTTGTGTGGAAGGAAGATTGTATTACTTCGCAGACGTAGAAAGTCATCTGCGATAAACCTATATGAAAAAAATCATCCTGATATATAATACAATTATTGATATCAATTTTAAATATTGGTTTCTTATATAAATGTAAGGCCTGTTATTGACAGTAGAAAAATGGCAAGTTTTTGACGTTCATGCTTTTCTCAGAATTATTAGCATATAAATGAAGTGAAGTGGCTGCAATTGAAAATCGAATATCATCTAACGAATCTTACTATGTGAATATGTGTTCGTACATATATGTGTGTTTGTGTGTACACACACACACACACACACATACACACACACACATCCATGCTCTTATCAGACGTCAGAGGATTGGTATGATGTAAAGTGGAAAAGTTCTTATAATTATTTCATATGGCTTAGTTGTTTTCTTATTTTGAAGGTTGATATGAATTTGGATAATATGAATGACATCACAATTAGCTGTGCATAATACAAATCATGACTGTTTGTTTTTTGTTTAAATTTCAAGCTCCTACTTGTAGATTTATAGCTAGTATATGTGGAAGAACGGTACTTATTTGGCCAGTGAGAAAGTATATGCCTCAAAATTTTAACATATCAGATTTTGTGGAAAGCAATCAATAAGTATTGAGTGCTTCCTATATATTTCGTAACAATATGTTACTTTACAGTAGTATTTTAGAAATATAAATTATTTATAGAATTGTTGTTGTATGTTGTTTCATATCTGAGAATGTTCCAGAGTGTTTGCTGATCTATCTTATGTCTTGTAGGAATTGAAATTAAGGGATCTTACTTTTAGTTTATCATTACATAGTTTTAAAAACGTATAAATTAATTATTATTTATCTATTTAAATATACAATATATGCAGTTGTAGATCAAAGCTGTGTTCTTTGTTAAAGCACGTACGCGTGCTTTTAACTAACATTTTTATTATTCACTTTTATAATGCGCCAGGTGAATTACTATCACCACAGATAAAATTATTATAGTTTACACAATGGTTGTATTTTGGTGTGAAGTTTGAATATCATTACAAAACATACGTACAAGCTTTTGCTACTCTTTCCCTGCTCTCCATGGACATATCTCGAGGCGCTACACATTCGAAATGAATTCACAAACAATTTCGGAAAATCCTTATTTTCTAGAGCTGGTTAGAAGGTTTCAGGGCCGATAACTTGAGATTTTCGATGACATGAATCATTTCAGCCTTGTTGATATCTTGGCTTGTAGATAGTGTTCCCGATCTGCAACTTTCCGAAGCATTTATGGACATCATATTAAATCACATTGTCCCTGAGCACCACTGTACTACGTAAGACCAAATGGATGACTAGAGCAGATGTTTACAGCAAAATCAGCCTCAATACTCAAATGCAAAATAATACAAAGTATCTAAATTACTAGACATAGCGGCTTAGTAAAGTAGAAATGGAATCTAATACAGATAGCTGAATACTTTATGTATCCTACTGCACAAAGGTAGCTTGAACCTGTATCTTATCTGTCTAGATAGCAGCCACCGTACGTGCTCTCAGAGTACTGTGAGCAGTTTCAGATCTTGGTAAATATTCTGAAAATAATTTTAAGTAAATTAAGTTATAGTTCAGTTCGCGAACTCTCAATCGCAAGAATATGACCTCGTAATTATAAACCGAAAAAGTACAGAGGTGTTCGTGTTTAATCAATGTTTTTTTTTGGGGGGGACGATATATTTTAAGTATTTTAAATATTTTACCGTGAAACATTTGCCTAAAATTTTAGAGTGAAAGTTTTGAGTGAAAGCTGTTTTTTGTTTCTTTGAATATCCCGTTTATTAATTATTTAGTATTGGCTTACTTATAGTAGACAGCAATCACAGTAGGATATATGTTTTGCTTCTGACCACTGACGGTAAGCAAAACATAATGTCTCTGAATCAGTGTTCATTAGTACCTCGGCAGCTGCTTCGGGACTATTAATGCTATATACTGTTATATATAGTGTATATAGTATATATAATTATATATCCTTTCTACTGACTTTCTTCTCTTCTTCTAGATTTTCCTGTATATCAACAAGTATTCATAGAGGAGATGAGAAAATTCTACGTTTGTAATTCGATGCGAAACTACACGTGTGGTCATTGCCTAATTCTGAATAAACGTCAAGCGGCGAATTATATTCCATCGAAACTTTCTATCTCTCCATAGAAAAGTGAGCACCGTACGACGTCCAATTGCTCCAATGCAATAATGTATATAATAATAACATGTGGTAAATGCTTTAATGAGGTAAATAACGGTTATTATTTAGAAAAATAAGAAAATCATAAATTAACAGCTGTTGCTTATTAACTTCTTTATGTTATTTGTACTAATAATTGGACGCCATTTTTCTCTGCACCTGTAACAACTTGAGTTAGTTTCATATCAGAAGTAATACATTCACTGCTAAGTCATTAATATTTGATATTTTTTTCCAACACCCTTTCCTATTCTTCGATAACTTTTTCATCATTTTTCCTTCGGATTTTTCATGATTTCTTCTTTATTCTTATTATTAAGGTGGTGGATTGACAAAACCAGTGAGCCACGGATAACATACCTTGCACTATCTAACTCTTAACCCATAATTCATTCTGGCTCACTGCGTTATTCTGGCTTACTGCGTTATTTAACTTTTAACTCTTAATTCATTCTGGCTCACTGCGCTCTGAGTTCAAATCCCGCCGAGATCAACTTTGCCTTTCATCCCTCCGGGGTCGATAAAATAAAGTAACATACAGTTACTGGGGATTGTTGGCCTTGTGCCTATGTTAGAAACAATTATTTAACTTAACATCCTCGAAAAAAGGTCCTGTAATGATTGAGCATGGTTATTGCGGGTTATTTATTATGAAATTTACAGGTAAGAAATACAGGTGTTTGAGGTGTTTTCATATAATAATAATTCACTTTCACCATATATATATATATATATATATAGTTCAATGATTCATATCAATTTGATGATGCAGTATCATGTGGAACCAGGTCCTACAGTACGTTAAGAGTTAATTACCCCGATACACGTTCTGAGTTTCATTCATCCCCATCAAGGTCACCATCGTGTAGTACTTTTCCGGGGTCGATAAAATAATTAGTAGTCATATACTAGAGTCGATAAGTCGAATAAACTTCTCCCACCCATGTTATGCATCATTCTGCCTATGCTATAAATTATCATTATTATTTTCAGTAATATTAATTGTTATTGCGTGCTTTCACTACACGACCGAGCACAGCTCTATGCCTCTTGAGTACGTACTTGTCTGTTGTTTAGTGATGTATTGAAAGTACTCTACTTCATATGTGTGCACTGCCTATTAGTGCTATTTTCTGTATGTTGTGAATAAGTATATGTTATGGAGTTTTATTCACACATTTGCTTGCGTATTTATTTATAATTCCCAAATCACCTATTATTATAGGAATTGTTTCGGTTTTCATTCCCCCACATTCTAGTTAACTCTATTTCTAGATCTTTATATTAGAATAATTTTTTCCAATTATTTCAGAGATATATTGTCACCGATTTGGATTAATATCGATTAGAATACATTTTTTGTTTGTTGTTTTGTTGTTCTTTTTTATTTAACAAGAAATATCTTGGCGACTTTCCATAATCTTCCATTTTGTGTAAATCGGCATATATCAAATTTTGTCACTTTGTTTTCTGTGAGACCAGGCCTTTTCTATTGTATGCTTTTACCACTTTTTGTGGTATTCCCTTTTGCCATAGACTGAGAAGCCAGAAAAAAATATGGTTGATTGTGTTTTCCCAGCGTATACATAATACGACGTTACTTTTTACACTCTGGTACATTATATATTTCTGGTTGTTTCTATCGTGAAGGATTTGGAATGTAGTGAAATCAGAAATCCTGCCGTTTCAGATTTTACTCCTTAGCTTCTCAACTAGCGTTGAGGTTTTCTTTATTCACTTGCCATGTATGAACTTTTCCTGACAACAATGGTATTTTTGTAGCCCTGTTTCTAATTTAAATGTGTTATATCCTTCTCACACCTGTGTGTTACCTGAAGCCACTAATCTTTTGTTTCGTATTGTGTAGTTATCTGTACCAGTTTCTCATTATATTTACAACATATTTGTGTAGATCTAGAGGAGATACTTTAGAATAACTTTCCAATTTCAGAACACTTTTACCGCCGCGTGTTGGGGAAACATTTGTAAAGGCGCGTGGCCTAGTGATTAGGCTATTGGGCTGACGGTCGTAAGATTGTGGGTTCGATTCCCGGTCCGGGAGGCGCGTTGTGTCCTTGAGCAAGGCACTTTACTTCACGTTACTCCAGTCCACTCAGCTGAAAATGAGTACCAGCAGCAGCAGCTCTGTTGGTGCAGCCTTCCCTTTCCTCAGCTGTCACACCTCCAATGTTCCGTCACGGGTGGGAGGGCCGAGAAGCTGTCTGTGTCTGCTCGCGACTGCATGGGTACCTAAAACCCTTAGCGAAATCATGGTATATTCATATACAATGTAATCCTCGAATGCGAGGGACGGCTGTGGTTGGTTTTTGGGTTATATATATTTATATATATATATATATAATCATCATAGGTAGGTTGTCGATACTACGTCTCGACTATCAGAAGTAAATCGATCACCTCCACTGGTTTCTGTCGTCAAGCTGCGAGTGTCGATATCCAATCTGCTCGTGTTACGTTTAGCCTCGTCTTACATGCATATATCTCAGTCGGGGGTCTACCAAAGCAGCGAGTAAAGTATTTATCTTGGCAACCGCGTTTTTTCCCATTCCTTAGACATGCCCAAGCAAGCAAGCGTTGTTGGTAATGATTTTTCACTGCCAGTGCCTCTCATATTACTTCTATCTATGATTACATTTGAATATGTTAGAGGGAACTGATTAATCTGCAATGTAATGACATGCTAAAAGCTAATGTCAAGAGAAGAATCTAACATAATTTTATAAACGCCTTCCAAGTGAATATGCTCAATTAAAATCATATGCTTGTAGACTTATATCAGAATTTGGCACTACCTATCTCTGTGGAAAGACATTTTCAAAGAGGAAATCCGCAATGAACATTTGCAATCGATTTCGCTGATAGTGAACGCAAGATTTCAACCTCAATTAAATGAAATGTTAATCAATAAAAATGAATTCCATTCATGACATTAGTAAACCAGGGTTACTTGAATCTCGTCAATAAAAGATTTGTGGAAACCATTTTTTGTTTTTTTAACTCTTAACGTCCTGTAAAACATTTTCTAAGTCCAGTAATGATTGAGCAGAAAATGCTAAAACACGAGTTTTTTACAGCTTAATTATTATGAAATTTACAGGTAAGAAACACAGGTGCTTGAGGTGTTTTCACACACAAATATTTCACTTTCACCATATATATGTATATATAGTTCAATGATTCATATCAATTTGATGATGTGGTACCATGGTGGAACCGGGTCCTACAGGATGTTAAGAGTTAAGTACCTACCTACATAATAATTTCAATTTTGTCTCTTGATCGGCAAAGCCTAGACATATCATATATCTGACCCTGGTATCTCTATACCAAGGTCAGATATTATATTTGTACGAGCCAACAAGGAATCTTCTGATCCATTGTTAGCTCGTACAAATACAATATCAACTCGTGTTGATACAAAATAAAATCCTAAGAAAGTTTGTAAGTGTCAGTAAGTTTGTTTGCCGTGTTGAGTGAAATGGTCTAACGTTTCGGACAATGATCCTTTTACCAGGAAGTAAAGGAAGTAATGGTTGTTGGTAGTGAAACAACAAGTGGTGTATAGACTGAAATGTTGGGACAGGAATTAGATGAGGAGTTCCAAAGGAATGAGAGATTTAGTGAGTGAGATGTTGGTTGTGAGTGAGGAGGGCCGAGATAGAGAGAGAGAGAGGTACTTGGCCCAAGGAATGAGAGATTTAGTGAGTGAGATGTTGGTTGTGAGTGAGGAGGGCCGAGAGAGAGAGATAGATAGAGAGAGAGGTACTTGGTGTGAGAGGTGGAGTGTGGTATGTGTTAGTTAAAGAGAGAGAGAGGTGGTCGGTGTGATAAATGGTAGAAATAAAAGCTGTCAGTGTTAATCAGCGACAGGCGGCACACACAGTTCCAAATAAGTTAAAAGGCAACGGAGTGAATGGAAGACAAGTACAGAGCGTGGTGTGGCGGCAACATTCGAGGAATTAATAGTGAGTATGTAAACAACTAGGCGTGGAAGTTCCTAACTGGAAACTGAGCCCGTTGTTTGTTAATTTGACTGGTACCCTTCGGAGCATGGTGTTGGCAAACTTCGAAGTCGGAGAGGTGGCGGGAGTAGTAACCTGGAGGGGCATAACTTGACTAACAACAAGGGAGCTATGAACACTTCATATTCTCACTTTCTTCGCGCCCGTTCTTGTTTTGTTTTTCATGAGTAGCGATTTTGATTTTGCCTGAAGAATGGATGGCACACAAATTTGTATTCTATGAGAATTGAAAGCACGGGCTAAGCATACAACTTAAGCAGCATATTTCTATTAATGCATAAAGATCACATCTAACTCTGTCATCAGTAATGTATTCTCTCTACTTTATGAATGTTCACAGGTATATAT
>JAOPJM010001042.1:6562796-6573346 GCA_027124095.1 Muusoctopus leioderma | reverse complement strand
CCCGAGGCTATAGTAGAAGACACTTACCCAAGGTGCCACGCAGTGGGACTGAACCCGAAACCATGTGGTTGCGAAACAAACTCCTTAACCACAGGGCATTAACAATAACTCTGCATCAGTATCCATAGTTACCACACTTTTTATGACTGCATTCTAATTTGTATGTAACAAAACCTCAATACAAATTTTTATTTCAGATCGAGCAATTATTTAAAGAAGATTTCAACAAAAGTCCTTACGCTATGTTCAAATATTTTGAAAAGACACCTATTGCAGCTGCCAGCTTGGCCCAAGTACACAAAGCCACAACGCACTCAGGCGAACAGGTCGCAGTTAAGGTATATATATATATATATATATGTTTGTTTAGACACTTAAAGCTGATACATTTTCTCATATGTAGTTGACCTAATCAGCAGTGGAAATAGTTCAGGAGCTGTTACCTCTGCTGGTAAAAAGAGGGATTCTCTCTCTCTGAGTGAAGGGTAGATTGTATGATGCGCGTGTACGAAGTGTGATGTTGCATGGTAGTGAGACTTGGGCATTGAATGCAGAGGATGTGCGGAGGTTGGTAAGAAATGAAGCAAATATGCTCCAAAGGGGAAGAGATCCATTTCATAGCTGTTAGGCTGAGGCCATGTCAGAAGTGAAACACTTGTATGAGGCTGAGCTGTTGTGTATAATATGTTTGGACTGTTATATGGTCACATGGTAAAAAGGGTCAGTTTCTGAGTGATTTGCTGTTGTATGGGGAACATTTTGTTGGGTGTTACCTTCTAGTGATTTTTTCCTGGAATTTTATTGTTGCTAAACTGTTTTTTTTCTTTTATTCTGTCAGCTGTTCTGGGTTAATGTTTTTGTCCTTACTTTTCAGATCCAGTACATTGATCTCCATGATAGATTTTATGGTGATATTTTGACTTGTGAAATCATATTAAAGTTTATTGAATGGATTCATCCAAATTTTGGCTTTGGATGGGTGTTACAGGTATGTTATGTTAACATATATGTTTTGTTATGTATATCATGTGGTACAGCTCAGTAGTATTTTATGTTAGGGGTAGATTGTTTTTGAGTGTATTGTGTTACACACACACACACACACATGCATGCATATACACACACACGTGCACACACACACACACACACACACGCATGCATACACACACACGTGCGTACACACACATACACATATATACATATACTAGCCTAATACCTGCCCTACGGTCGTAGAAAATAAAATGTGAATAGAAATTTTTGTTTCATGTCTTAATTGAATATTCAAATGACTTAAGTCAACATTAACGGTACACAGTAGCCCTATGATAAATGTAACATGATGGGACATTTTTAGTGTAATCGTTATTTATTTTTTATATCAAATTGTGTATTTTAATGTGTACTTTTCCTTAGTCTTCTTGTGGTGTGTGTGGTACTAAATTTTCATAGCCAGTTTGAGGCAAACATAGTAGTCGTAGTAGTACTAAATTTACACCCCTGGAAACTTAAAATTTATTGACTCCTCAATGTTGTCTAGGAAGGTAAAGCTTGTGTGTTGGACCAAAATTAAATGGTATTCTTTTACTCTTTTACTTGTTTCAGTCATTTGACTGCGGTCATGCTGGAGCACCGCCTTGGAGGTCGATCAGATCGACCCCAGTACTTATTCTTATTCTATCGGTCTCTATTGCCGAACCGCTAGGTAAACAAACAGATACGGAGACAAACACAAACACACATACATATATACATATATATTTATATACGACGGGCTTCTGCAGTTTCCGTCTACCAAATTCACTCAGAAGGCATTGGTCGGCCCGAGGCTATAGTAGAAGGTGCCACGTAATGGGACTGAACCCGAAACCACGTGGTTGCGAAACGAACTCCTTAACCACACAGCCATGCCTGCGCTTAGTATTAAAACAAACAGCCATAGATGAACTCATAAAATCCTTGAATTAAGACCACGATCTGGAAATAGGATTCCAGCCAATCGGTCCTTTATAGCTTGTACTATAAGCAATCATACTTCTACGAAGAAACTTTAGCTGCAAGCTGTGTGCGATGGAAAGTAATTTGACGATAAAATCTAGATAATAGGAAAATACGAATTTTATTCAGTCGAATTGTGACTATTCAGAGATTGAAAGAGAGTTAGTAACAGCAGTAATGTTGTCATGTTAACTTAGTAAAGTTCTAGACATTCAAGAGCTGGATTAACTATATGCAAGAAGTAGTTATTGGTTAAAATCACTGTATTGATTGATTGATTGGTTGGCGGACTGACAAAACAAAACAAAAACTATCAAACTGACTGACTGGGACTTGCTTTCTGAATATCTTGGGTAACATTTAGAATTGTACGGATTAACGAGGCATTTCTTTTGCTTTTTATTTCAGATGAAGACGTCTGGGCGCTAACGGGTTTACTAAATTTCGACTTTATCGACCGTACCCAAGTAGCAAACTACAGCCACATGTTTTCACTACATGTATTCAACTGGATAGTCGCAAAACGGTTGACAAAGTTGGGCAAAGGAAAAAGAAGATATTTGAGGGGCTTACTCCAATCCGCTCAGCTGGCAAAGATGGAGAGGGATGGGTTCCACCAGCAGGTTTAAAGGTTGCCCTGGACATGACGTGGTGTGTTACGATGGTGCCCCCCTACGACCCCTTCAGGAGTTCTGGGACTCTTTCACCTTTGACCTTGGTTGAGAGAAAACAAATTGTATTGTTTGTTTGTGCGACGCTATGTAGTTGAAAATGCGCTTACTATCATTGTGGTTGATTGTCGTGGTTGTTGTAACTGGGAAGAGAAACACTAAGTGTGTTTGGGGATAAATATATCTCTGCTCATGCCTGGGTACACAAAATGATCAGCAATAAGTTTTGAACTTCTGCAAATACGAGGATGTGATAATAAGTGCAGGTAAATTATTTCAGAGACTAGGGGGTGTTGAAGGCCGTTGGCTCTATCGCATACAAAAGTGGCTTCTGTATTGGGTAGGGGGAATGTTTGAACACCCAAACTCCTCTATTACCTAGCACACTCGTTGTTCTACTTCTCTGCTGCTAACCCAGTCAAATATATTGCCTAGACGGCAATGAGTATGGAGGTCTTCTGGTGACATAAAGCTGTTCGGATATCGGCGATGAACTGCGAGATGAATTTCAGGTGACGATTTCACATGACAAATACCTGTAAGTCGAAGTTTTGTGGCCTGTATGTACTACAAAATCTATTCCTTCCAGCATGTGATATAAATGTTAGTGAACATCACCAAGAGTTGTTTGCTGAAAGTGATTTATGATATCTCGGTGAACTACGTTCCCTAAAAGAACAAAAAAATAGATGGAAAGTGCAGTTAATTACTTGGTGAAAGGTTGCAGCAACGGCTATAATCATTGCACCATCAATGAAAAAAAGCTTGACGGGTGGATCAATATAGTTGAGCATTGTGGTATATCTGCTGGCAGTGGTATCTATCTACCTTAGCCAAAATTTGTGATAGCTAAAAATAGTAAATCAAATTTTAACTTTACTGATGATAGCAGTTCTGTCAACTGAAACATTTCTTCGTCACGATTAGGGATAAAACAGTAAGAGAAATTTACCAGGTCGATAAATATCTGCAAATGACTTTCGTATTTGGGGAAACGGGTTTTTGTTGACGTCGAAAACCTTGCTGGGAAGAGCTAGCATTCCTCGACGGCCTATGTGGTGTCCGATAAGAAAAGAGACGCTAAAAATACCTTTAGTGGATTTATGGCAAATTGATAATTTTCTAATCATTCTAAAACTGTCAAAAGATATTGAGGATTTTGGTTCTGGTTTCTGATAGCTATCATAGGATCGTCATTATATGCAGATAAAAATGACAGACCACAAAACAGCTTGATTACTGAAATACTGAAAAGGTGAAGAGGTATTTTATTTTTTTTTTCATCTGAATGGCATTCTAAAAAAATATGAACGAATCAAATGACATTGATGCGGAAGTTATTTTAGTGAGTGCAATAAAAGATATTTTGAAGAAACCTTTAATAAGATCGAGTTTAGTGATGTTTAAAAGTATAGGAGATGCAGAATCGAGTATTAGTCACTATGATTGAAGTTACTGTGCCGCCAGTTACCCGTATTTTCTTTTTAGAGACCATGTGTTGCGGTAATGACTGACTAAGATACTTCCTGATGACCATACTATTCTGGACTTGGTTTGCATTGCGGTTAGCTTAAGGACGAAAGCTTCCGTAGTCGATGATCATTTCATTATTGTTTTGTTTGGCGAACAGGATTCATGAGAGTGTTGTATTATTTTAGTAATTGTTTATTAGGCAAAGAGATTGGTTTTGACGGAATCACTAAACGGAAACTCGATAGAGAAAGCTATTAAATCAGTTTTCTAATTCGCTAACAAATTCCTTTTAATATTAGATATTTGGAAACTAAACTATCGAGGGCATTACCGATTAAAGTAACAATTCTCAGTTGGGATTTATACAAATTGGATGTTAAGAAGTATACAAGTTTTATAAAGTCCGTTAAGCTGGCCAACAGTTTTAAACTAGCTTTTAACTGAAATGGAAGATTTCCAAATGTTCTTTGGATGAAATATACTTTCCTTACATACATAAGCAATTTAACATCTCAGACAAATTAAACCTTTGAGCATTTCTCACAAACGACATTGGCAGTTGATGTTGTTGTTTAGCTCCGGGTCTGCCCTGATTGTGGAATTCTATAATAAAGAACAGTCCATCGTGACCATCATGTTTTGTTTTTAGGCCTAGTGTATCTGGGAGTGCATTATCCAAATGTCGTTTCATTTTGCAACACAGCAGGGTGTGATATGAGGAAAATTTGGGCTGCTATTTCTAGTAGATTGAGTGAGCCTTAGAGGTTCTTTTGTTGGCTCATGTGACAACATTTATTAACAGTATTAACAAGAAGTTCAAAACGTTCTTGTCTAGAATTCCACTAGAGAACTGGTGTGAGGCCTATGTTTTAAACAATTCTAGAATATATACAAAGTATAATGAATTAAATGATGCTTCTAATGCAAGTCCCACGTGAAGAAATGAATTGTATTTTTGTTTCGTTGTGTAAGTGGTCTGTGGGTGTGGTCTGTGTACAACCTTTCATGATGCATAGTACGCTGTTTTATGGGTTTTTTTTGTAGTACTTTTTGGGGGGGTGGGGGACTTGTGGAAAGAATGAGGACCCAAACAGTGCTAGTATAGTCCTCGAATGACCTAATGTATTGTTTGTACACCATTGTTGCGGTTTCTTTCTGTTGACTAAATGTAGTACCTGTGATTGTTCTAAATATATTTGTGCGTCATTTTGCTTTCTTTACTATGTCTTCTATGTGTGTTGCGAATGTTGCGGGGGGAAGTTGTATGGAACTCTTGGTATTTGTGTCTTCTGTGTTTGGGGTATGTATATTTTGTTGAGCGTAAGGTTTAGTCGTATTTGATGCTTTTCGGTATGGATGGTAAGAAGAGAGGCAGTAAATTTGGTAGGTACTACAAGAAATGAATATATAGTGTCTCGGTGCCGATATATTTTATAACTGTTTACCATTTATGACTTGTGAGTCACGTTAAAGAGAACTTTACTTTACCGTAGAATATCGATAATATGGATCAGTTTACATATTAACGTTAAGGGATATAACTATAGATATGCATTCCACTTTATACCTTTTTCTCTCTCTCTCTCTCTCTCTCTCTCTCTCTCTCTCTCTCTCTATATATATATATATATATATATATATTTTTGTACGTTGTGACACGAACAATTGTATGAGCAAGAAGGAGAAAAAAGGTACTTAATACGTTTTGCAGAGTGTTATCATATTTATTGTAAGCTGAAAATTTTACTGAGTGTTGCTCCAAGTTTCACGTTTCCGATCACTGTCGTACGAAGATCGGAAACGTGAAACTCGAAGTAACCGTCAGTGATATTTTCATCATACAATGATTACACACACACATGCACACGCACATACACACATACACGCCACGCATACACGCATACAGGCATACACGCATACACGCATACACAAACACACACGCATATATATATATATATATATATATATACACACACATATATACATATATATATATGAATACACACACACACACATAAACACACACACATATATACACACACACATATACACACACACACACATATATATATATATATATATACACCCATATATACGCATAGACACACACACACACTCATATATATATATATATATATATGTATACACAAACACACGCACACACTCAATAATATTTTCTCAGTCTGGTGCTGACAACAAATAAAGAAACAATGTTTTTTTATTGACATTTCAAACCAAATCAAGGCAGACCTTTATAAATATTTAATCATCAACAAAGAAATTATTGACTCATATGTTTTTTTTTTTGTTTGTTTTGTTTTGTTGTTTTCATTTCTTCTTTAATAGAGGCACAACACCATTTGTGGTGGCTTTCTGATTCTCTTTATGGATCATTTGATCGATAATTAATAAATCTATTGCTTCTCACGCTTCCATCATTTTCACTATCCAGTAACAATTGCTGTTCAGGTTAAAACCCACAATGTATCCATTACCGATCCCATAAGGAATTAACTTTTTCTCTAAATGTACGTGATTTCATGTTCTGATGCTACATCACAGAATTATCTGCAGAGTGCTCTGACTTACAAACAATATTTTTTCTCTTTTTTAAAGCCATTACCTCATCATTCTTTTTCTATTTTATTTCAAATCTGTACCTTATGTGATGGCAATAAATCACTAAAAAAAATGTTTTTCCTTCAACTGCTTTTATTTCATTTTATTGCAAAGTATTTTTTGTTTGTTTGTTTGTAATTTTGTATTTTGCGTTGTGATCAATTTAATTTCTCACTGTTTTTTTCTTTTCAGAGTTTTTCATCTCATTAAAGGTCCAAGAAAGCTGAAATATTATTCGAAATCAATTATAGTTTAATGCACTTACCATCTCAAAAGAGTTTGGAAAAAATGAAACCTGCTTATAGACTAACATACACATTTCCTTGTGAGCCAAGCCGTAAAAACCACTTTAAAGCAACAAATAAACTAGGAAATGTACCGTTCTTATAATGTACGTTGTTGTTCGTATGCTAATACAATGTAATGTCCTAAAATGTTGTCAATAATGAAATTGCCAAGAACATATATAACATAAGAGACAATACCACGTTCTTGTAATTGCTTTATCCTTGCCAGCAAGGTCCATTTACCAATCAATATTGGTAACTCCTTGGCATTCCATTAACTTCAGCTATCATCCTTTATCCTGGATATTGCTGGATGAAGATTCTATCGAAGAACCTAATCCGGTGTATGATTACGGAAGAAGAAAAATACGAAAACAAAAAACTCCCAGGTCACCATGACTGGTTGTTTTGACTCTGTCATGATTGTCAATATTATACCGTGCAAGAGAAGACTGTAGTGTACTAACTATACATAACTCTAACTAAAACTAAAATTATTATAACTATAAGTAGTTACATTGATATGTATTGCATTACCAATAATTAGTTTAGTATAGTTGAGTACAATACATCAAGAAATACAGCGTTAAGCATAAAAATTGTTCAAAAGTTTGAAGAGTAATCAGTTTAAAACTGTAAATAAGTTTAAGTTTACTGAAGATCACTGATTCATAAAAAACATTTCCGATTACAGCATGGGCAATATTGTTACAGTTTATATCACCTAGCAAACAAGCACCCGATAGCTCAGCGAACACTGAAGGATTGATATAAGGAGCATAGCTGCTTGATGTAACAGCAGAACACTGCGTTAAATGTTTTGAGTCTGTGTCCAAAAGTCACCAGGTTCATTGAACAAGTAATTATTTACATCGATCCAATCGACTATATCTCCTGCCAAACAGCGATCCTTTACGTGGTCTCTTTTCGTGCAAGAAAAGAGAGCAAAATTCCCATCAAATCAAGCCCTACCATCATATAAAAAGGGGAAGGATGCATTAGATAATGTAGTCCTACATACCTCTAAAAAACAGACGGGATAGTTTACAGCTGTATCTTTTTTTATCAGAGTCGACCTGAGCCTAAACAACAAATTAATCAAGTGATATCACTACCAATGATGAATCGCCGTTAATAACAGCGTAGACGAGTGAGAGGGATATTTTTATATGACTTTATATAGTCTTTTCGTCAGCATTATCATATTGTTGCTATCATTGTTATTTTTCTATTGGTACGGTTACATAACGAATATGGAATTTTGTAGTTTGAAGAATAATATCTACTTTCAATTGTTTGTTTCCATAGCAGACAATATATATATACACACACGTTTGTACACGTATGTCTGTGTACAGACAATAGGAAAAATAACCAAACCAAATCAGGAAAAAAACAGAAACAAACAGTGAAACATGTCTGTATGTTTGCTGCTGCTGCTGCTGGTGGTGCTGCTGCTGGTGGTGCTGCTGCTGGTGGTGCTGCTGCTGGTGCTTACCTTTTTATTTCTCCATACATTTTTATAAAATAAATAGTTATTCATCACATACAGCTGTTTCATGATTTAACAATAGCTAAAACGAAATATTTGTCCTATTTCGTTATTTTATGTCCCATTCATTTTGGGAGACTTCAAAGAGAAAATGGTTACTAATGAACAATTTTCACGATCAAAAGGGGGAAAGACATGCGTAGCAGACACTAAGTTTCATTTTGACGTTCTTTTAACTTTAAGAGATATATTTTCTTTCATTTTGCATTGGCAGCTTTCTTTCTATATAATCATTCGTTTCACAAAATTAATTTTATATTTATCTATTTCATGTTTCCTCTAGCTTATATCATCATCTTTATTTTAATATATTTCATAATATTTGATTTCTTCTTTTTACGTTTCTTATACGTCTGTCTGTTATATTTCTTGATTCGTCACTATTACACTATTTCCCCTCCTTCTTCTTCGCTACCCAACCATATTAGCATTATTTTCTCTCTGTGTTTCTCTTAACTGCATTTGACTTGACATCATCTCTTTGAATCGAGAATATAAAAAAAAAGGAAGCAAAAATGCGGCAATTGAAGCAACTGATACGTAACATGATGAAATATTTGAAGTCATGTATTTACAACACCGTAACTTATATTTATACTTCCTTAACATTCTTTCATGTATGTGTAAATAGAGAGAGGGTATTGATTAAAAAAGCAATGCAGGCATATATGGTTAGTTTTTATTCGTTTTTATATATTATTTTTCCACAATATATGTTAGTATACGTAATAGGATTTGTATTTCCATTTCCAATCATTTATTTTTGGCATTATTAAATGCATTATATTACCGGTATATGGATTAGCTTCAATTATTTACTAATATAAAAGTGCAGTATTTTTTATGCGTAGATTCAATTGCTTTTCTTTGTGTTGATAAGGTTTCAGAAAATTAAACTATGCTCAAAAGTACTTAAATATATATATAATATGCATAACTTAATTATTTGACTACATTTTTAAAATAAAAACAAAACATTAGCAAATTATATACCTGACATATATTCCTGCATTCAAACTTGTAGAATGGGAACTTTGTGACGTACGTAGTATCAACTTAAGTGTGTGTTTACGTTACAAATGTGGGCTTTTATTTCAGTTATTTTAACCGAAGAATACGATGGATATTGCAACGAAGACCAATTTACGTCATATTGAATTCTCTTTAACTCTTAACATCCTGTTAAGAATATTCTAAGTCCTGAAATGATTGAGCAGAAAATCCTTATAAATGGGTTTTTCTTTACAGCTTAATTACTTTGAAGTTTATGGGTAAGAAACACACGTCTTCGAGGTGTTTTAACACAAAATTAATTGACTTTCACCATAAATATAGTTCAGTTATTCATATCAATTTGATGACGTTGTACCGTGTGGAACCGTGTCCTACAGGACGTTAAGAGTTAAATCGAAATGTTTGTTTAGCTTGGTAATGTGATAGCAAACTACTTGCGATTTTCTTATGTCGTCAATGCCCTGCTGGGAAAACAATGGACAACATGATATCCCATATCTGCTTGCTTAATAATAGCAACGTCAGTTTGTATATTGATGAAGAAATGATCTCCATATGAAGAATTTCCAAAAATTTCCCCTCGAACATATGATATTTATGCAACGTACACCATCCTTATTCGACATAGCATCTATCTACATGGACACGTTGCGAAAACAATATATTACACGACACAAAATAAAAGTAGATAACATATTACTTACTAAGACAACGTATATGGAATAGCCAAATAAATTAGAAGATAGATCATGTAAGCTTCATAATTATAAAATTATAACTGAAAACTTAACACATAAATAGCCCAACCTACAAGAACATGTAGACTAATCACCATTACCAAAATTACATCTTCTATTCAAACGACATGATTACTGCTCTTACAATTTCACGGCAATAAAAATGTCTCCAAAGTGAAAAACGACATCAATCTATTAACAT
>JAOPJM010001042.1:6297008-6307420 GCA_027124095.1 Muusoctopus leioderma | reverse complement strand
TCCAAATAAATCAGTGTGTAATAACGATAATTCCTCATCTCAGAAATTTACACAAAATATATGCTATTTCTTAAAATCTTACTTTCATTTCAATAACCTGCTATAATAGGAAATAACACCATGACCATCCACTTTTTCTCCAGACATAATTATTAACTATTTATCCGTACGGATATTCTTAATACAGACAAGGTGTCAACCAAACTCGCAGTTCTCACATAACATACGGCTCTTTGACATTCCATATGTCGACCGCAAGTGAATTATGTTTATTACAAAAGGTACACATGAAAACAAAATTAAATACACGAAGAAATATTATTACGATCATTAGAAAGAAGAAAAAGAAACTTGTTGATTTACCTTGTTATTGTTTAAATCTGTTTAATCTGTGATTTCAAACTATAATGTAGTGGAGAATAGAATATCGATGTTTCACTATCAGCATTAAAAGGTTTTGAATTACCGATGTTCGTTTGACAAATCTGTAATTTACTTTATATCACATGTAACAGTCTAACCTGGGAATTTAAATACAACAGATAAACATTTTAGTTTAGAAGTATTATATTGTATGTAAAAATAAGTACAAAGAAATACATTTTTTCAGTGTTGTTATATATTTATACTTCTATATAATTACTGTATAGTGTATATTAAAGTCAGGATAAGGAAATATCTTTGTCCTGTGTTGTTATATATTTTTACTTCCATAGGCGCAGGCATGGCTGTGTGGTTAAGGAGTTCACTTCTCAACCACGTGGTTTCGGGTTCAGTCCCACTGCGTGGCACCTTCGGCAAGTGTCTTCTACTATAGCCTCGGGCCAACCAATGTCTTGTGAGTGAATTTGGTAGATGGAAACTGAAGAAGCCCGTCATATATATATATATATATGTATATGTGTGTCTGTGTGTTTGTGTTTGTTTGTTTATATTCCGTAACTTAGCGGTTTGGCTAAGAGACCTATAGAATAAGTACCAGACTTAAAAATAAGTACTGGGGTTGATCTGATCGACTAAAAACCCTTCAAGACAATGCCCCAGCATGGCCGCTGTCAAATGATCGAAACAAGTAAACGAATAAAAGAAATACCAGATATTATTAGTGATTACAAAAAAATAATGTATGTAAAATGAATACATTTGGGATTTAGATAAATTCAGAGAATATTCTTTAAAATGTGTATTAATCATATACAGGATAATTACTATCAATGTAATATAAAGATATCTTCATATTTAGTTATTTTCTTCTATGGAAAAAACGCAATTCCCATAGACTTACGCTTTTAATGGCATTTCATGATTCTGAAGACTTGATTCATAACTAATTATTAGAAAAGTTAATTTACAATATAATTACTATCTTTTTTTCTCTGTTTCCATGATTGACCATGTGTGAATGACATTGTTACATGTTCATGCCATTTATTATTTCTATACCATTTCCTTAGATTTAACAATTGTTTCCAACAAAGGCACAAGGCCGGAAATATTTTGATGGGATGGGTGTTAAGTCGATTAAATTGGTCTCAGTACTTGACACTGGTACTTTATTTTTTATTGACCCCCAGAGGAATGAAAGGCAAAGCTGACCTTGGCAGGATTAGAACTCAGAATGTCAAAAGAGCCAGAGCAAGTACTGCAAGGCATCTTGTCCGACACTCTGCCGATCCAATGCCATGTATATGCTGTTGAGCTACGTGGTTCGATCAATAATATATAAGACTCGATAAGAAAAAAATGAAGTTATAATGTTCAAACAAACTTTATTTTAAACAACACTCAATACTAGTACAGAAACATGTTACAAATTATTTTTCAATGTATCCGCCTTCATTTGCTAACCTTATTTATCTATTTATCTAGCCCCATCACAAGCTACCTGTTCAAGTGGGCAATAACTCCAATTAAGAACTAATACAGGTTAGAGGGGACTCTTTAGTCCACTCACATAGGACAACTTCTCAAGTACTGGGAGTATGATAAAATGCACGCCGTCCACACTGTAAGACATTACACAACACCAAATTTGACTGGGTTTTCTCTGTTGCTGTGTGTGCACAAGATGATGTGGACCATGATAACCCATGCCAGCATGGAAAAACAGACGAAAAAATGATGATGATGATGGTGATGATTACATCCTGGCTAAAATATTAATTCATATCTTATGTAAATTTTCAAAGATATCACATTTAATTTTTAAAATTATTGTTGACATTTATTGTATATGAATAGTGGGGTATTCACTTTTAGTCTGAATTATTCATATGATCTCTTTATGAAAATATATATATATATATATTTCTAATCAGCTTATACTATTATTTTTCTATAGCTATTTAGAAAATTCAAAGACAGTATGAAACTGGAAAGAAGTTGCGTATACTTTTGTTTGAATTTCTAACCTTTATGAGGATACACAAAAGCTAATAAACGAAATCCTGTTTGCAATGTTGAAATGAGTTAAAATGTATCAGGCAGCTGCATAGAAAGTATATAGATATTTCATTTAAAAATCCAATAATGTAAGGGATTACAAAGTGATAATTTACTGTGACAAACTTTAATCTAGTTATTTTGATGATGTATGGTTTGTGAAGAATTTAGCATGTCACTTAAATAGTTGTAAAACAACTGATACAGTTATGCCTTAAGTAACAAACATATTCTGATATGTTTTCAATACAAATTAGCAAATCCGTTTACAACAGTCATTAAGAATTAGTTATCAAATATTAATTCAAAGCTAACAATGTTAATAATTCAACTGAACAATATATATATATATATATATATATATATATATTTGTATATTATATATATTCAAAATAATATGACTTCACCATTTTCCAGTAAGATGGATATTTTAAATTTATTGCTAAGCTTTTCACTCCATAAAGAAAAAACAGATAAAGTTATTCAAGTTTTTAAAAATGGTTCCGTCTTTTTGATTTCCAAAGATTGTTGGATTATATATTTATTTTATATTGCACTTTGTGAACAATATCGGCATTGGTTACATGTGTTCAACAAGCCAATCCCTGATTCAACACATTTATGATGGCTGGCGTGACATGAGAGCATCTATGCAATTCTGGTAGAACAAATATAATTTCTAACATAAACACAAGGTCAACAACCCCAGTACTTGACTGGAACTTTATTTTATCAATCCCGGAAGGATGAAAGGCAAAGTTGAACTCTGTGGGATTTGAACTCAGAGCGCGGTAAGCCAGAACGAGCACCGTAAGGTAATCTGTCTGACACGCTAACGACACTGCCAATTCACCACCATGGTAGAACAAATATAATAAGGTATTTTTGTTCAAAAGTGCTGTTTATTAATTTTTGTGCCAATGTTTACATCTTTTTGTCAAGACACATTGGCAAAAGATATGTACATATATAAATTACCTCGACCAGAAATTGTACTAGACTCTTTTTTGTATATGTATTCAAGTCTCCACTGATCTGGCAAGCAGTTTAAGACAGACTGTACCATGCTGATGAGATCTAACAAGATCGAAACGCATCCATGGTTGTTGCTGCTTGCCAACAAAGATCAGATTGTACATTTTCCCCAGCATGAGAAATATATATTTTAAAAAGAAATATTTAATTTCTCGAAAATTACCTCCCTTTGCTATTTACGGAAGCAAATGCCTATAAGCAAATGTTTTTTTTTGTCTCTAGCTTGGTGTTAATTTTCGATAAGTCTAATATTTATTCTGTATACTGTTCTGTATACTATTACTTTGCTTTTATTATAACTATCCGTGCCACTAGCTCATACGAGTTATTTCTCTTGACTCATTGTAAGTTTATTTATGCAAATTACCTCGACCAGAAAATGTACTAGACTATTTTTTGTATATATATATTGCCAGCATGAAGCCATTCTCTCGTATAACCTCGTACAATCTCGTAGGACCTCGGCACTTCCGGTGCCCCCCATGTGTTCAGATACCACACTCGAAATTCACTCAGTCTGAGGATTGGCGATTTCTCTCCCACGGGTTCTCCGCCATGAAACCATTGGTAGCTACGGCTACGGACCCTAGTGTGTATTTATACAAGTATATATGTGTGTGTATTATATTTATATATATATGTAATTTTTTTTACAGCGATAATCAATATATTTTCAAATGGAACCATGTTTATACACAATATTATTTAAGAGGCTCTCAATAATATTCAGTCATTTTCCTAATCTTACAGCTCGAGGTGTTAGAATCTAGAAATAGAAAATATTGGTTTGTGATGGTGTATTTTATTTACACTCAAGGAGTGATATATTAAAAACTGAATTCTTACCTTAAATGAAGAACTGCCGCAGGAATAAGTATGTCTCTGAGTGCATACAGAAAATGTAAGTAATAAAAATAAGTTTAGATAGTATATACTAGTTGGAAGTCAATGTTACTATTTTGGATAAACCGAAGAAAAATCTCATAACATCTGTCAACCAAAATGTGCAACTAGGCGGCGAAAATATCTGTTTTTATATAACTAGAAAAATATTTTATAGGAAATATCTTGTGATATATTTAGCGATATCACATACTACAAATATTAATCGGTGCTATAAAGCCCATCCCTTATATCTTTAGCCTAAAGTTACCAAAAGAAATTAGATTTATCCACTCTATTGAGAAGTAATCTAAGTATTGATTTTTCTGAACATCTAGGTTTTATGAAGTCGTAAAATCCGTGATAACTAAAACCCTTCAAAATTATGTTATAAATTCAACCGTTTCATAGTTACGCTGTATTATGTTATCGTTGGATATTATATGTCCACTACTATGATGGCGTCGGGTATATAATGCATCAATAGCACAATAATCTAACAAACGTATGAATGACTAATCATACACAACAGAGTTGTAGTTGATGTCATAGTCATGGATATTTTTTGTGTAATTTTCATTCCCACCCCCTAAATCTATGTAATATCCATCAAAAGATTGAATAATTTTCTTCACTGTTCTTTTCTTTCTTTCATTATTTATTTATTTAATTTTGACGAACCTGAATCGTATATTAGTTCATGGCTATGTTATTTCGATATTACTCATAAACACTTATTTTTAGGCATCCGGTTCGATTTGTGTTCATCACAAACACTTCTATATATATTTTTCTTTTTTTCAATTCACACAATAAACGATGCATCTCTATAGTTCAAATGTTTCTTATCTCGTAACGTAACTTTCTCTTTTTAGTATCAGCCAACAAATTTTCAGCCATAATTTTCCTCCCCAAAAAGATTTGTAAAATAAAATTTACGATAAAAGAGCAATTTATTTGATAAAAAAAATATGCATTTCCATTTAATGATGAAAACAATGTTCCGTTCGTTTCACTGTGTTGACTGTTTATCTTAATTGGATATCTGTTTAATTTAGCATATAATGTTGCCATATAAACATATCGATATTTCCAGTATACAGTGGGACTATCATTCATATTAACAATCATGATTATCAGCAGTTACTAAAGTCTCACTTATTTTATGTCGACTGTCATCTTTTTTTTTTTAATAAAAACACAAATACAACCATGCATATATGCAATAAAATTTAGATGGACGATAGACGAATCAATACAAAGTTGGTTGCTAAACTCTGAGTGTTAACTAAGATTTATTAAATTCAAAAAGGCAGCTATAATTGTAGTGCTATAGAAATATTGATTTTGTAGGACGTTGGTGCCTAAAAGATATAAAAGGTGTGAATATATTTTACTGTTTGAATTTATCTAACAATTTACGACACCTACAAAGCTATGAAGGTAGAGTTGTTAGCGCGTCGGACAGAATGTCTTGTACTATTCTTTCTGGCTCTCTGTACTCTGGGTTCAAATCCTGCAGAGGTCAACTTTGCCTTTCATCCTTCCGGGGTCGATAAAATAAAGTACCAGTCAAGTACTGAGGTTGTTGGCCTTGTACCTATGTTAGAAACCATTAGTAGTAGCAGCAACATCAACATCATCCCCATATGTAGTAGTAGTAGTAGTAGTAGTAGTAGTAGTAGCGGCAGCAGCGGCAGCGGCAGCAGCGGCAGCAGCAGCAGCAGCAGCAGCAGCAGCATTACTAAAGGCCGATTCTTTCAATATGTTTGTTCCATAGGGTATAAAAGAGGTATTTAGGGTCAAAATATGAAGAAGAACAACAACAACAACACCAAAAACACAACAACAACAAGGACAAGAACAAGAAGAACAAGAAGAAAATTGTCAGCCGTCTTATCCCAACAGTAACAGTGCAAATAGATAAATATAGAACAGAACATACACTATAGGCAATCAATATGTTACTGTACACTAATCTTCTTAAGTATATTAAAAGAAATACTTGCAACTGAAACTTTTCTCTTGTTTATTTTTTTATTAAATATATTTCAGCGATCAATCCCTTCAGATTATAACCAACAATCAAATTATGTCAAACATTGAAGCATCTTGTAAAACATTTTTTTACTCATAGTGTAATATCCAGAGGTCAATATAATTATGGATTTAACGTGAAAAAAAACGAAGGATCTTAAATCAAATCCCGTATTGGATATACTATATATAACTGCAATATTGGAAAAAAAATTTTCTTTTTTTTTTCTATTTGTTGGTAAATTGATCACTTCAAAATGAATCATTTAGTCACTGTCAGTTATATATTAATTTCATTGTCTATTGCACAAAACCCCTTGTGTTCTGGCTAAAATCCAAATCTACAATAAACGAAATAAAAAAAAATGTAGGCGAATAACTTTAGAAAAATCATTTGGTTGTGTAAGAATTTTAATATATTGATACCAAGTTTATGGTTGACTTTTATCTAAATCGTCCATTATCTTATAATCGCAACTTTTGTTTTCTTTTTGCTGTTTGAAAGTGTCCTTACTACGTCTGTGGTTTGAAGCTAATTGTCGGAATACACGATGGAAAAGTTTAAAATAGAACATGGATGCCACGAGCTGCATCAGAAAATTTTCATCCATCGATTATATTCACCGTCGAAAAGACTGGAATGCAGAAATAGTCATATGTTAGCCATGGGCGACACTCAGCTTCCTAAGCAATCACGTTATTACTAAATTAACATATCTAAATTTTCTACGCTCTGTATTGTTAAATCATCGTCGTCACATCACGAATGGAGACGTCTGTTCAATTGATATGTTTTGCAAGTGGAACTGAATTTATGACTATTCATTCCAAATAACGTCAAAAGAAAACTATAAAGCCAAATATCTACTTTTCAGATCATTAGGAATGATAAGATATTCTTTTAATAAAACTTATCCTTTTATATGTTGAAATGCTGCTCCAGGCAATAGAAGAAGATGAACACTTTAAAATGTTGTACCGATATCAATCAACAAGAGCCGATTATAATAGCAGTGAAAAGGAATGCTTCCATGAAATTTTGAAAGTATTCCATTTTAATCATATGAAGTAAATATCATTTCTTAACAAATGCTTGTTCTTCCAAAATGATCTCTGAACAATTTCTTAATGATTTTAGTAAATTTGATTATAATATATTTATTTTTTTAAATGTTGCTTAATCAAAATTCAACCCCAAATACGAGGATTTTTCTACTTTTTTCTTCTTCTGAAAAGCAAAATTCGAATATATTCCAATAAAATAAATATATTTTATAAAAGTTAAATGTCAAATATGTTATATGGAAAAACAGTTTCCCTGAAACGAAATATTATAAATAAACGAGGCTGTGTATTGCTAAAAGAGGGGAAGTTTCTAAACATGCAGCAAGTATAAATATTTATAACGTTATATTTCAATACCATAATCCTATTTGAGTGATTCATCTAGAGACAAATGTATGGTCCTCAAATAAGAGCCATATTTATAATTAGACAGGTTTTCTTAAAAAATATTCCAACACTTCCAAGAGATTTCAAAATTTAGTGGTATAATATCGAGATTACATATAAGTCGGCGAATTGGCAGAGTCGTTATAGTGTCGGATATACTACCTTGCAGTATTTGTTCTGGCTCTCTGCTCTCCGGGTTCAAATTGCGTCGAGGTCAACTTCGCGATCGATAAATAAAGTACCAGTCTATGGCAGTGGATTGGCCAAATTGTTAGCGCATCAGATGAGATGCCTCGCGGTACCTGTTCTGACTCGTTGCGTTCTGAGTTCAAATTCCGCTTATGTGCCACAAAGCACCCTCGCCAACCCGCAGGCCTAGCGTAGCGTGTAAGGCAAGTCCTCAAATCAATGCCAGCACCAAATATATAATGCTGGGGAGAAGGGGGGGTCTGCAGCTGGAGCGACTTGAACCCTTGTAACAATATGTGAAGATGAATTCTCCACTTGCATTTATTCTCAACATAATTAACAGGCCATTCTTGATAAGAAGCTACAAGACTGTGCACCAGATGAATATTGTATCTGTATTTAGTTCCAGTTCGAAGATTCTGTATTGAAATTACTGAAATATTCCAGAAGTCAATTTTCTGAAATATTCGTTTCTTGGATTGCTTATAAAGGGGCATTTCGATATAACGTCAATATATTATAATGGTCAAATTCTGAAACTTGCAGAAAAGACGTTCAGATAAAATAACAGGAAAGGAGAGAGAGGAAGGCTAAAGATATGAAATGTTTTGCAGAGAGACATCATTCTAGAATGCCAAAATCAGGAAGTTATTCTATGCTTTACTTGTAATAGAGATTTTTATTGAGAGAACGTGTAGCAGAACGCGAAGATATTTCAGCACTTTTTCTAAAATGTTTTCATCGTCAATGCAGTTGACATAAATATTATTTCTCATCTAGATATTTCATATCTAGATGAGTTCATATACCCCATTTTTCGAAGTTAAAAAATATGTTTTAGCTGGACTGGTAAAGAAGTGTGTGGGGGGGTGGGGGTGAGAGAGAGCATGAGAAGAGGGGACAATAGTTGAAAGGATATCTATCAAATAAAATGTATCTCTCTCCTGTCAAAATGGCATCATGAAGGAGAAAATTTAGACCAAAAGATATAAGATTTCTCCGGAAACGAGATCAAGAGAAATATCCTGAATAGAGTTGGTCCCTTAACCTATGGTCATGGCTACCAAAAGAAGATTCAAATATTCACCGATTATTCTTTCCACGATGGAATTTCTAATCAAATACTAAAAGAACAGTCTTATAGCCTTTAATGGGTAGAAAAACAAGCTAGTTAATGGGTAGAAAGACAGGCTACTTAATGGGTAGAAAGACGAGCTAGTTAATGTGTAGAAAGACAAGCTAGTTAATGGGTAGAAAGACAAGCTAGTTAATGGGTAGAAAGACAAGCTAGTTAATGGGTAGACAGACAAGCTAGTTAATGTGTAGAAAGACAAGCTAGTTAATGGGTAGAAAGACAAGCTAGTTAATGGGTAGAAAGACAACCTAGTGACGTTTAGAACCACGCTTTTGGACGTTTTCATAATTGAAACAAAATACCTCCATATTTATATGTACGACATTGACTTTTCATAAAAAAATGTTATATTGTTAGTTAAGAATCAATCAGACGGAAACTACGATCTGTATTGGGATATTAATAGATTTTATTGAGGCATTGAAGGTCTAGACACCAGGAACCAAATATTCCCATTGAATGTCTTTAATCAGCTTCTTCTCGACACAGTTAACAGGCCATTCTTGATAAGAAGCTACGAGGCTGTGCATCACATGAATATTGTATCTACTATATGGAGTTCCATTTCGAAGATTCTGCATTGAAATTACTGAAATATTCTAGAGGTCAATTTTTGTGAAAGTTTCCTTTGGGGAGCATCATAGGATAAGCTAGGAAACTTTGGCATTTAGAAGTCTGTACGTTCTATTTTTTAATCGGTTTAATATTTACAATCCCATTAGGTCAACATATTTCAAGCCTGTATTACGATAACTTTGTATGAAGCTTGGTGACTGTACAAAAGACACGTGGAATGGTTCAATGTCATACATTTTCAGAGTTAATGTTGATTCCATTTACCAAGTACCCAATCAGATTCAGAGGGCAATCTATTTATACGGATGACAATCAATTCCAATTCACACGTGATAAGCTAATATATTATAAAGTGCTGTACTCTTTTACTCTTTTACACTTTTACTTGTTTCAGTCATTTGACTGCGGCCATGCCTTGGAAGTCGACCAGATCGACCCCAGTACATATTCTATCGGTATCTATTGCCGAACCGCTAGATTACGGGAGGTAAACAAACAGATACGGAGACAAACACAAACACATATATATACATATATATATATATATACATACATATATATATATATATACATATATATATATATACATATATATTGAAAATCAAAATATTGTGAAACCGGTAAAGTAGTTAATATTAAATAAATTTTCTTAAAGACTCCAAGT
>JAOPJM010001042.1:5870601-5882813 GCA_027124095.1 Muusoctopus leioderma | reverse complement strand
TTGGGCAAGTGTCTTCTACTATAGTCTCGGGCCGACCAATGCCTTGTGAGTGGATTTGGTAGACGGAAACTGCAGAAACCCGTCGTATATATATGTATATGTGCATCTGTGTGTTTGTGTCCGTATCTGTCTGTTTACCTCCCGTAACATAGCGGTTCGGCAATAGAGACCGACATAATAAGTACCAGACTTAAAAATAAGTACTGGGGTCGATCTGATCGACCACCAAATGACTGAAACAAGTAAAAGAGTATACAATTATATATATAACTATATGCAATTTATATATGGACAGTTAAACATTTCCACTCAGTAATACAACATCAATGAAGTATATGTGAAACTATGGACTGAGTAGCTCCTGATATTTCCTTGATTCTGGTATGGAGTGTGTGGGTGTGCATTTTTGTATTTATTTGCTTGAAATTGAAGTTCTTATGCATGTGTGAGTGTGTGTGTGTGCATTTCTGTGGGTGGATTTCACTATCTACTTGACCTTGATAAATTCAATAGAAAAACCATCCAAGTGTGTCTGTCCTGTCAACTGACCAGCACTCCCCTTTAGCTACTTTCTTTCCATACTCCCATCGCTAATCTTAAACCTTATTTCTCAGAATTTTATCCTTTTCTGGGAGACTTTGATTTGTATTAATAGATTGTATTCACTGACAGGTCACTTAGTTCATTTCAGAAGACAGACAAATAGAATCAAGAGAAACTCTGTGTTTTATATTAATAGATTCCAAGTTTTTCAGAAGTTTGGAATGTTTTATGATTGCTAGAATGTATGTCTGTCCTTGGGATATTTTACATGTTGATAAGGCAGTTCTCATTACTGAATCTATTGAAGTGTTGATGAAAAAATTCCAAGCTGAGAAGAATAGTCTAGAGTCAAAGGCCTAGACCACAGCATTCCAGCACCATATGGGAAGTGGCCTTGATATGTAGGAAGGGACTTAATACTGTGTACTCAAAAGGTGCAGTGTCATGTCTAGTAGACTGATAGAGAATCAGGACTTCAGATGTGATAGATATACAGGAGTAGTTTATTTGTAGTAATTATTCAGCTCACTAGATGTAGTAGATAGTTTCTGTTAACTAGGTGACCTAATTAGTACTAGAGGAGGAGTAAGAAAGAGGTGGAAAAAGTTTAGGAAGGTGTTGTCTATGTTAGCAACAAAGGTGTTCTCTCTTCCTGCCAAGACAGGCTGTATGAAGCATGTATATGAAGTATGGAGCTACATGGTAGTGGGACATGGACAGTGAATGTGAAAGATCCATGGAGGCTGGAAAGAAATGAGGCAAGCATGACACATAAAATTATGTATTGTTAACCTGCACAAACAGAACAGCCACAAGTGAGGTGAGAGAGTGGCTGGCTATTGAAGGTATCAGGTGATGTATGTAGAAAAAAAAATGACTGAATTGGTGTGGACATGTGATGTGAATGAATGATGTGTGGGTGCTGGGTAAAAAATTTACATGTACTGAGATTGGAAGAAGTGGTGATATGCTGTACTGCAGACCTGGCCAACGTATGCTAGCATGGAAACGTTCATCATCATCATCACCCCTACCACCACCATCATCATCATCATCATCATCACCACAACCACCACCACCATTATTATTATTTTACATTAATCTTTCCATGGTCAAGTTATAGTTTAATATTTTAGATAAAATAGCTGATTCTCTTACAACACAGAAAACAACAGTAAAAAACAACAATATGTTCTGTATACTAAAGACAAATACAGTAGGGTCTCACATATGTAATATAGTGAGGTGAACAACTTCGATAAACAGTAATTAGTGGACAAAACTCACTCTAGCAATGTTTAAAATTAAACAAATCTAAAATCAACAAGGGAGATAACTCCAAGAAAATTACTTTATTGACATTTTTGGACAATTATAGACAATGGAGATTGGAGTGGATCTGGAGTCTAAAACCAACTGGTGAAAGCAACAGACCTGTTTCAGTTTTATTAGACCTCCTCAGCGAGGTATTTTCTATTTAGTTGGCAAGACTAAGAGTTATTGATATATATATTATGGTTGGTGACAGGAAGAGCATCCGATCGTAAAATGCTGCCTCAAGAAATCTCCGTCCAACCCATGCTAGCATGGAACAAACGGACGTAAAAAGCGATGAAATGAAAAACTCTACAGTTTATGCTACTCCACTAACCCCCCCCCCCCCATGATATTGGGATCCTGTTTAGTTTACATTTATTTATATTTAGTTTTTGAGTCTGACAACATATTTTCTTATTTTTGTTTTTTCTTCTTCTTTTTCCAGGTGTTCGTCCCTAAAATAGTTGTCATGTATTTAATTGGAGTTGGTGCTGTCTTCTTTTATTTGTCTCAGGTACCAGAAAGATTGGCTCCAGGTAAGTGCCTTACACAATCAATGAAACTTAATGTACATTTTCTTTACCCTGTTTTTTTTAAAATTAATTAATTTATTTACTTATCTATATATATATATATATATATATATACTCTTTTACTCTTTTCAGTCATCTGACTGCGGCCATGCTGGGGCACCTTCAATACTTAGTTTATTGATTTTGCATTGGTGAATCGTACATTGACTCCAGCATGATTTGAAGTCAGAACTGAGTGAAGTGGGCGGGGGGAGGGGGAGAGAAACACAATAACTAAATATTATAAATTGATTTGTCAATCTCTCTACTGTCCTTTTATATTGACTTCTAACATAGGAACAAGGCCACACATTTGAGGAGGGGGGGGGGTATAGTCAATTAAATCAACCCCAGTACTTGACTGGTATTTTATTTTATCGACTCCTGAAGGAGGAAAGGCAAAGTTGACCTCGGTGGGATTTGAACCGAAAATGTAAAGAGATGTAACTAAATACTGCAAAAGTATTTTGTCCAATGCTCCACCGATCCTATCTCATCAACATAATAATTCTTTCTAATATTGGGACAAGGCCAGAAATTTTAGGGGAGGGGTAAGTCGATTAAATTGACCCCAGTACTTGACTGGCACTTTGTTTATCGACCCCAGGCAGATAAAAGGCAAAGCTGGCCTCAGTGGGGTTTGAACTCAGAGTGTAGCGGGCTGGAAAGAATACTGTCCGACGTGCTAACGATTCAGCCAATCCACCACCCTTCTCATCAACACAATAATAATAATAATCATATTCAACATTATCGTCATGTGATATTGCTATGTGTGAAAAAAAGGGTTTGCTGTATTGTGTTTATTAGGTGGTGAATTGGCAGAGTCGTTAGTGCATCGGACAGAATACCTTGAAAGTATTCATTCCGGCTCACTGCGCACTGAGTTCAAATCCCGCCGAGGACAACTTTGCCTTTCATCCTTCCGGGGTCGATAAAATAAAGTACCAGGGAAGTACTGGGGTTGTTGGCCTTGTGCCTAAATTAGAAACAATTATTATTATTATTATGATGTTGATGGGAGCGATGGAGTGGCAGAATTATTAGAGCATTGGACAGAATGCCTTGCGGTATTAGTTCCAGCTCTTTGTATTCTGAGTTCAAATCTTGTCAGGGTCAACTTTGCATTTCACCCTTCCGACGTTGATAAGTACCAGTCAAGTACTGGGGTTGGTGTAATCAACTGTTTCCCTCCCTACAAATTTCTGGCCTTGTGCCTATGTTAGGTGGTGGATTGGTAGAATCATTAAAACGTGTCGGACAAAATGCCTTGCTGTATTTAGTTGTGGCCCTTCATGTCCCGAGTTCAACTCCCACAACTTTCAAATACCTCAACTTTCTCCATCACATAATATTGATTTACATTCTGAGTTCATATCCTGCCGAGGTCAACTCTGCCTTTCAACCTTCCAGGGTCGATAAACAAAGTATGTCAAGTAATGGGGTCGATATAATTGACCCCCCCGCCAAAAAAAGATTTTGGCAAAATCGTTAGCATGTCGGACAGAATACTTTGCAGTATTCGTTCTGGCTCACTGTGCTCTGAGTTCAAATCCCACCAAGGTCAACTTTGCCTTTCATCCTTCTGGGGGTCAATAAAATAAAGTACCAGTTAAGTACTGGGGTTGCTGGCCTTGTGGCTATGTTAGAAACAATTATTTAATTGTGTAGGTTGATAGTCTAAGACATTGGTTCCCAAATGGTGTGCTGCAAAAATAGTAAAATTATATTTAAGAAATGTGAAAAATACAAACTGAAAATTTATATATAAAGTCATAAAAAATAACTATACTTCATTTATTGAATAAAGAAGTAAAGTCTTGATAATTTTCTGTAGGCTGTGTGGTTAAGAAGTCTGCTTCGCAACTAACCACCTGGTTTTGGGTTCAGTCCCACTGCGTAGTACCTTGAGCAAATGTCTTCTACTATAGCCTCGCACTAACCAATCCCTTGTGGGTGAATTTGGTGGACGGAAACTGTACAGAAGCCCGTCGTATGTGTGTGTGTGTGCATTTATGTGTTTGTCACTCTCCGTATTTGTTTTGACACTACTTCAAAACCGGTGTGGGTTTGTTTATATCTCGTAACTTAGTGGTTCGGCAAAATAGAGATCGATAAAATAAGTAGGAGACTTAAAAATAAGTACAGTGGTCAATTTGATCAACTAAAAACCCTTCAGGGTGTGGTGCCCTAGCATGGCCACAGTATGACTGAAACTAATAATAAAGGAGTTTAAATTATTTATATTTATAGGCTAAAGTATATTCTTTTATTCTTTTACTTGTTCCAGCCTGTTGGTTGTGGCCATGCTGGGGCACCACCATGAATACTTTTTTTAATACATTTTTTGACTTTATTCACAAAGTGCACCAAAATATTTATATTTGCCCTATAGTACCCCGTGAGTATAAAAGAAAAACCGTTTTGGAACCACTAGTCTTAAAATATGGTATAGCTGCGGTTGTAACTTTTATAAATGTTTGTTACTGAAGTAATAATTAATTATATGATTGATTGATTTATTTATTTATGTATTTATTTATTTATTTATTTATTTCAGGTAAGTTTGGCTCAACACTTTTCCTTCTGAATTTACTGTAAATCTTACAGCTTTATTGATCCAATTAAAGGTAAGAAGAAATTTAAAAAAATTTTTTTTTCAGGAAATCATATATCAAGTAAAATCTTTGGCCATTAACCCTTAACATCCTGTAGGACACAGTTCCACACAGTACTGTGTTATCAAATGCACATGAATAATTAAACTACATATGGTGAAAGTGAACTATTTTTGTTTGAAAACTCCTCAAGCTCCCACGTTTCTACCTGTAAATTTAATAATAAATAAGCAGCAAAAAAAACAAAAACATTTTAAAGTATTTTCTGCTCAATCATTACAGGAATTAGAAAATTGTAACAGGATGTTAAGAGTCAATAATGGGTGGCAACTTACAGCATGTGTTAGGTAAATATGGATATAAGTAATGGTATTGTGGGGTAACTATTTAGAAAAGATATAGTGGCATCACTTAGTTTAAAGACAAGTGTATGCTGATGATTAAACATTAATTATTATATGGGAAGAAATTCCAAATAATGTGATCATCAAACTTATAGGTTCAGTACCTCATAGATGTGATTCCGTTTTGAGAAATTTAGTGCCATATAATTTTATTCTTTAATGCACTCATTCCATTTTGTTGAAAAAAAAAAAATTGCATGCTTTAAATGTTCTTAAATTAAGTGACATTCATTTTTGTGTTGTTATTAATACTGTCAATAATTGTATTTGGCTAAATTAAAATTTTTGTGTTTAAACTCAAATCGTTTAAAAGCGTAAAAAAATTCTCTTTCTATTCATGTAAAGTTTGAATTGTAAGTGATTAAATAAATGGAAATAAATAACATGTAATCATCACAGTATACTCTTGTCTTTAAATTAAGTGACGCCACTGTATGTACAGAGATATGTCTCCTCTATTTAGTACTATAGAAATGACACCTTAGCGACTATAAGGTATTTGTTTCAGCTTTTATAGCAACAATCTTCGTTGGTTGTGATGTATTGTATCGACATTTGTGTATCTTAACCCTTTCGTGACCATATTTCTGATGAGAAACTGCTTATGTGTTTCAATTAATTTTGAAAATAATCAAATATTTGGAGGAATTTAGTAAAATAACTAACTTTGTCGTTATTAATTTCATGTTTGGAACATAACTTAAGAAAAAGTTCTCACATTAAATTATGATGGAAGGTTTTAGTTCAAATATTAACATTTTAAAACTGGAGGTTTTGTACCATAAAAACTGGTGGTTTCAGGCGGGTTGGAACTAACTGGTAGGGTTAAAAGTTGAAAGACACTGGAGTTTTGTGTCTATGTGAAGTCTGTTTGCTGTAGATTTACTGGCTCCTGATGTATGTAAGTTAATCAGTGAAATCTCCTGGAATGGCAGACTTGATAGTTTGTTATGAGTCAATGTGTTTGTATTGTTTTTGGTACTAATGCTGTTCTCTCTCTCTCTCTCTCTCTCTCTGCAACCTACCATCTCCTCTTCTCTCTTGCTTCACCTTTCCTTTCTTCTCTGTTCACACCTCTCCATGCTGGCCCAAACAGCCTGTTGCTTCTGTCTACTGCTAAACATTCCCAAATGTATGGGTCGATGTTGTGATATATATAACATTTAAATTCTAAGTTGTTAGCTGTCACATTACTGACATCTAGGAATCACATCCTGTCATCTTTTAGCTGTTTTGTTGTGCCTAAATAGGCAAACAAAATAGATACATTTAAAACAAATGAAGATTCCTCCTCTAAGAGACAAAAAACTACCATTATAGTGTTGCTAGTTCATGTCATTTCTGCTGCCAATCTATTTAGAAAGAGAGACTATGGTTGTATAAAGTTTTACTGTCGTTTGTTTTTTGTTTTTTTTGTTGTTGTTGTTGTTTTTTTATATATTTTTATTTTTATTTCAACACTATTGCCTGAATTCATTTTCCATTTTTTAACTATTTCCACACTGCTGGATCTCACTTGTCTGGTAGAGCCTGCAAAGATCATGGTTGATGCCTATACCCCACTGGCAAATTATACAATGACGACTATGATCTCAGTTGTTAAGAAGAATCTGTACCAAGTTGACTAATGTCATTTTGAGAAAGAAAGCTTCTACCACATGTAGGGCCTGTTTGGGGTAACAGTTGACATTCTAGTGAATATTTTTCTTCTGTTGGTGGGGGGTCTTATACTCGTTTCCTCCTCAGCTTCAATAGCCCCAGTTTTGATTCTAGAGTACCACGCAGTACATTTTCTGCATGTTATTTTCCCATTTCCCAAGACATATCATAAATTCCAGGGCCTCTGAGAAATGTTTTCAATTATTCTTTTCTTTCAATAGAACACTTTTCTCAGCATAGTTTTTATCATATGTATAATGTCACCTATCAGACATGTGAATAACATATTCAGTTCATACGCAGTCCCATATTTTTCCTCTGACAGTTTATCTAAAACCAGAGTTATGCTTGTAAATGAATACTTACAAAATACAATAGGAATAATATAGTTTCTCAGAGTTTTCTATATTCCATATTCTGGGACATTCTATTATAACAATCACCCCTACCGTTTACATACCCATTTCGGCTACATTCTTGTAATCTCAAAAGCCATTGATGTTTTCAAAACAGGAAATGAGAGAGCCATTGGTGAATTTCTTTACACTGTGGCGATATGCTATTATAAACGAGGAAGAAAAAAAACGAGACTGATATTTTGTTTTTCATTTTGGCATATATATATATATTATGCATATTATATATAAGAACTTGTCAGTGTAGTAATGGACAAATGACATATATACCTACTTACCATTCAATCACACTAACTATTTCTTTTCATGCAACTGAATAATGAATTGAAATTGAAATTTCTTCTTGTCATTTTTTTTTTGTTTATGTTCTTCTATGGAAAAAAAAAAATGAAAAAAAAAGAAAGAAAGCCAATGATAAGATATTGACAGAAAATATAACAATACTTTGTAATGGACTTCCATTGCTTAACATGTCTGCTATAATTTTAGTGTTGAATATATATATATAATATTTTGAGATATTTAATAGCTTCACAGAAGTGTTGCTTTGTGAGCTTAAAACTCAGCAGCATTGAAAGTACTTATTAATTGTCTATTCTTCTAATAGACCTTCAGGTATAAATAAATATTTATTATTCAAATGTTGCCCTACTTTAACTCTTTAAACAATGTCGTGTAGCCATAACACCTACATAATTATCAATAACTTTCATACTTCTAACTATTATATCATATAAAAAGGTTATGCTATGAAATATGTTGCATTATGAAATTATATTTTTTATATGAAATCTTTAAAAGTATTCTTTTCATATTTTCATATTATACTAAGAGTTTTAGGAATTTCGTTGCAACGTATGCTTGTATAATTCTTATAAAGCGGAAAATTGGTAAAGTTGTTAATGTGTCTAGTTGCGAACCGATGGGTCTAGTTGCATCCCTTTTTATCAAAAAAGTAACTTAGCCTTTCAGTGAACAGAGATCGATGAAATAAGTACCAGACTGAAATAACTACTGGGGTCGATATAATCAACTAAAACCCTTGAAGACAGTGCCCCAGCATAGCTGCAGTCCAATGAGTAAAACCCACAAAATGAACATATATGTGTGTATGTGTACATCTTTCTCCAATGTATAATGGCAAAGGATGTAAACATCGGTGAGAAAACTGCAAACCCGCTGTTTTTTTTAACAAAGTCCTTTGTGATAATTGCTCTGCACTGAGTTGCATACACTTCCTTGTCACTCTCACCATCGGAAATGTAGTAAACTAGTTATTGGCCAGTTGGAAACCTGTAGCCAATGATGCTGTTGTTCACAAATTGCAATATATAATAAATAAATACAAGTAATTGTTTTATCTTACAATATTCTATGTATATGTAATATGCCAAAAGCAGAATGTAACTTGCCAAAACATGTGCTAATTTGAAAACCATTTGTTGGAATGTTCATTCATTTATCTCTGGTTTGGTTATATATCTAATTATTTCAATCCATGACTAAATATCGTAAGAGGTGTGAGGTAGCATAGAGAAGCAATAGCGTGAATGAGAGCTAAGTCTTCCACATATTGACCAGTGGTTCACGTTTTGGTGTTTACAGTAGAGGACTTGTTTCCACACCACACCAACTGACATGTGCTTGTACGGACCAACGAGGGAGACTGTGTGGTTGCTTGACCTGCTAAAAGTACCAGCTAAATCTCCCTCAAATCACACCCTACCGTCTTAAATAAAGAATAGACTCATTATATAATGTAGTTGTCCCACATACTTCTAACAAGATGGGATTGCCATGGCTGGAATACCTTTGATCATTGACCTGGTGCTAACCAACAACAACAACAACACACACGCTTGTATCTCAGTAAGTCCATTGTGATATATTAGCTTATGAAGGCCCTTAACAACTGTTTCACTTTACGATACCATTCTGTTTAAATGGGAGTTTCTCTCTTTGTTGTAACTATACTGATCTCTTGCCGATCTTTCTGTCTTCTTTTTACGTCCATTTTATGAGAAATTCTTGTGGTTGAGTTGTTGGACCAAGAAATCTTATTTAGGTTTATAATTGATATTTGCTGATTCCATGACATCTTGCATGTGTGGTTCTTCTTTCAAGAGACTATTTTATCATCCACCTAAATCTGTTGCTCATATGATCTACCATCTAGTTATGGTTATTATTTCTCATGGTTCCATGGATTTAGATATATCATGACTAATCAGGGGTACAATGAATACATCAATGTAATGTAATGTAACTTAACTTTAATCTAGCTGTGGGTCCCTTCTATTCACGTTATTCATAGTGGGAATTAGCTTTTTGCCACCAAGATTTTGTCTTCAATGTGCAGGCATGGCTGTGTAGGCACAAGTATGGCTGTGTAGGTGCAGACATGGCTGTGTAGCTCAGAAGTTTGCTTTGCTTCATAACCACTTGGTTTCGGGCTTTATCCTACAGTGAGGCATCTTGGGCAAGTGTCTTCTACTATAGCCTTCGGCTGACCAATGACTTGTGAGTGAAATTGGTAGACAGAAACTATGCAGAAGCCCATCATATGTGTGTGTGTGTGTTTCTTTCCATGCAGTCTTCATTGTTGACACCACTTAAGCAACCAGTGCATATTGTTTATGTCCTGCATAAACAATATGTTCCACAGCTTAGCAGTTTGATGAGTGAAGATCAGTGGAAAAACTAACTTACTTAAAAAAAGAAAGGATTGGCATCCGAAACGGTATCTGGTCGTAGAATACTGCCTCAAAAAAATCTCCATCCAACTCATGCTAGCATGGAAACACAGATGCCCAAATGATGATGACAATAATGAATTGATATCTTCTGTTTTGCCACCATTCCTGGCATAGAATGGATATTCCTTGGAACATGATGATTACTGCTAATTGACATATTCTTTGTACTTCTCTGTCCTCTTCCTTTTTGTCTTCCTTTTAATATTGCAATGTGGGTGGATGTTTCCTGTCATTTTATGACTTCCCTCCTTTTGTTTCTTTGCCGTTCAAATGATCTGGCATCATGTGGCTAAGACAAAATCATGTTAGATTTAATAAAATATTTCTCGTTATATTTGGTTTTGAAGAATTGTTTGCATTCTTCATTGTAAAGCATTTCCTTGCAAAACAGATAAATCTTGAGTGAAGTGGATTTGGTTGTCAACTATGTTTAGTTCTTCGAGATATTTCAGCCACAAAAACAGAACGAATGCAGGCATGGCCGAGTGGTTAGAAAGTTCACTTTGCAATCAAGAGGTCCCAGGTTCAATCCCATTGCTTGGTATCTTAGGCATGCATTCTTTTTACCATGGCCTCGCGTCAATCCAAGCCTTGAGAGTGGAATTGGGTAGATGGAAACTGTGTGAAAGCCCGTCAGATGGATTGTACCTGTAATTAATTCAAAGGTTCAGTCTTGTCACATATTGTGTTATCATGCTGATTCTGCCTGAGAATTACATTAAAGGTACACGTGACTGTGGAATACTCAGCCATTTAGACATTACTTTGCGTAGGTAGTTCAGTTGATCGAACGACTGACCGTTCATCATCGAAACCAACGAAGAATCCATCATAGGTACCCTAACAGAAGTAGTTATGTAATATGGAATATGGAATATGAACTGAATGACTTTCTACCCTACAAATAAAGAATCACTTAAATAAATAATATTAAAACTTAAAGATATTTCACTGATGATTTTCCTGAAAATGACTTAATTTTCTAATTTTTATTTTTTTTATTTATATTTTTAAAATACCATCCCCCAACCCAAACCCTCACCCACACACTTTGCTGTTGTTTTCGAACAAGTTTTTGCAGTTTGAATGAAAAGTAATTTAATTTGATTTCAATTTTTTTTTTTTTGCCCATTCCTACAAATTAGACTAGATTGTTAATTAAAGTTTTTGTTGTTCATGCTGGATGCTATATTGCTGTTGTAAGGGGTCATGACTAAGATTTGATCACTTTTATTGTCAAATTAATATAATGCTTTTGCTCGTCAATGTTTGTTCATTTTCACTAAGGATTTATACAAGCAGACTTTTAACACATCACAAGATCCATTTCTAAATTGTTCCCAGTATTGTTCATTTCAAAACACACACACACACACACACACACCATTAGTGCCAGTGCATTAGTAAGTTTAATAAAGCACTAAGCCATCTCTAGAGTGGGTCATGTGTCAATTATTGACTTTCTACTTTCTGGCTTCACTACATTGTTTGACCCTTTCGTGTGGAAATAACTTGAAAGCAATATACAGTAGTAGTAGTAGTACTTCTGAAGTTAGTTATACTCTAATCATATCAACCAGTTATTTCAATTATTATCGCTGATTTGGAACACTGATGCATTATTACTTGTTTTTCTTCTGGAAATTTCTTGAAAGGATAAACCTATTACTTTCTTAGAAAAGTGGATAATGTGCAGCTTGGAATTAAGATATTTGACTCTCTCCCTCTGACATAAGTTATTATTAGAGAAGTACTTTTTAGTATTATTATTATTATTATTAAAGGGTGGTGGATTGGCTGAATCGTTAGCACGTCGTACAGAATGCCTTGCAGTATTCTTTCCGGCCCGCTACGCTCTGAGTTCAAACCCCGCCGAGGCCAACTTTGCTTTTCATCCATCTGGGGTCGATAAACAAAGTACCAGTCA
>JAOPJM010001042.1:5778384-5790207 GCA_027124095.1 Muusoctopus leioderma | reverse complement strand
ATACATACATACATATGCAATCTAATACTGAGACTCAGTTGCACCAAAAATCTCCCTTAAGCCAAAACAAGTTGCCTGCAGGACACCATAAAAAACAACAATAATAATAATAATAATGATTTCTATAATAATAATAATTCTTCCATGGCTGCCAAACAAATTTATACCAAAATATCTTTTTCCAATGTTGTTATGTGTTTTCACTTCTCAATAATGACTGTATGCTCGAAGGGGGAACATAGTTTCTAATTACACACATTATTACAGCCCTTAAAGCAAGTCTTCATCAATTTACCGTTTTTGTTTTTTAGGTTTTTTTCCAGATGTAAACAGTGAATCAGTGCGTTGTGCCTTTTTACCAAATGATGAAAGAAATTGATCGAACATGAATTATCTCCGGGAAACAGAATTACTTTAATATTTTGTTGTCGCTCATGGACACATCACAATTTAAAAAAATATCTCAGTCTTGGAATATTCTAGATCTAACCAGAACTTTTTCATCCTGAAATCCAGGATGTCAGAATTGGTAAAGTCTTGGATAAAAATACCTCAGTCCTAACATATTCTAGAACCAAAACTCCTTCATCCCGTCACTGGATGTCAAAATTGGTAAAGTCTTGGATAAAAATATCTCAGTCTTGGAATATTCTAGATCTTGGCAGAATTCCTTCATCCTGAAATCCAGGATGTCAGAACTGGTAGAGTCTTGGATAAAAAATATCTCAGTCCTGGAATATTCTAGATCTAACTACACCTTCTCAGGGTCAAATTAAAATAAACTCGAAGCAAATTAAAACAATCTTGAAGCAAATTAAAATAGTCTCAAAACAAATTGAAACAATCTGAAAACAAATTAAAATATCCTCGCAGCAAATTTGCTTTGAGGTTATTTTAATTTGTTTTGAGATTATCTTAATTTGCTTTGAGACTATTTTAATTTGACCCTGAAAAGGTGTAGAATTCCTTCAAGGATGTCAGGAATGGTAGAGTCTTGGATCAAAAATATCTTGATTTATTTAATTATATCCAATTCCTTCCATGGTTGAGTCTGTCTTTCTTCCTTCTGGAGGGTGGTGGTGGTGGGGGTGGTGATGTTGATGAAATAAACCATGTTCCTCCCCACCCCACTCCATAGTGCCTATGTTAGATTTCATTTTTATCATTATTAACATAGTGACATCACTGAAGACTGGGTCTTTTGATTTAGTTGTGCCACACTGTGCCTGGCAATATCATCTGTTAATTCAGTTGTGTCACACTGTGCCTGGCATATCATCTGTTAATTCAGTTGTGCCACACTGTGCCTGACAATATCATCTGTTAATTCAGTGGTGTCACACTGTGCCACACTGTGCCCAGCAATATCTTCTGTTAATGATGGCCAACAACCCCAGTACGTGACTGGTACTTTATTTCATCGACCCCGGAAGGATGAAAGGCAAAGTTGACATCGGCTGGATTTGAACTCAGAACGTAAAGAGCCACACCAAATACTATGAGGCATTTTTTTTTTGTCCGATGCTCTAGCGATTCTGCCAATCCACCACCTTCTCTGGATGGGACTGTGTGTACCACTACAGAATTATTCTTCCAAACATGATTTTTCACAAAATATTTCTTCATTCACCAAAACCAAATCTAAACTTTAACTCTACAAATGTTTCCCAGCTGTGACCATCGGTTACAACAATGACCCCCACCTCACCCCTTACTGCAACTACCACAGCAACAATAACAACAACAACAGAACAATCTTTTGATGATTGTCCTTTAAACCATGGCATTCTTCAAATGATTATATTTTAATCTGTCCTTGAATTCTGACAATTCTATGATTTTCAATATCAATCCATGATATTCTTCAAGTAATTCTAGTTTGATGCGATTATAATCCTCATGTGATTCCATATTAATTCATGATTATCCTCATGTAATTCCATATTAATCCATTATTATCCCCATGTGATTCCATATTAATTCATTATTATCCTCATGTGATTCCATATTAATCCATTATTATCTTCATGTGATTCCATATTAATTCTTTGCTGTTGTCTGCTGATTCCATTTTTATCCATTTCATTCTTAAAGCCAGTTAAAAAAGAAATGATATTTACTAATTATGTTGGCTGTTGTTTGATAGGCTTTTGTAATTAGTTTGCTAATCTAATGTTATTTAGAAGAAGGGGATGGGAGAGAGAAAGAGAGAGAGAGAGAGAGAGAGAGAGAAAGAAAGAGAGCAAGAAGAGGTGGAATGATGGAGTGCTTTGGAAGAGAAAACTGAATTCTTTGATAGTTAATTATATATTAAATATTCACTTCTTTTGTGAATAATTAATTAGTGTTTAATAATGATTTCTGTTCCCTATACACAAAGGATGTACATTTATAGGTGGGGATGGGTGTACAGCTAACCAAATTAACTCCGGTATATTACTGGTATAGTGGAGGCGCGTGGCCTAGTCGTTAGATAGTTGGGCTCATGATCGTAACGACATGGGTTCGATTCCCAGACCAGGCAGTGTGTTGTGTCCTTGAGCAAGGTACTTTATTTTATGTTGCTCCTGTCTACTCAGCTGAAAAATGAGTACCAGCAGCAGCTGGGGGTTAACCTTGCGATGGACTGATGTCCTGTTTAAGGGGGAGTTTTGTACTCTCAGTCATTTAACACCACGGAAACCGGGATAAGTTCCGGCCTAATGGGCCTATAGGCCTGAGAAAGACTTTAACTAATTAATGTGTGAAGACAAGCCACATTACTCAAGTTGCTTCAGTATTTCTGATCACAGCAGGTTCCACTCATACACAAGTAGTGTGTGAAGACAATGCATATTGTGCAAATTGCCTCAGTATTCTTGGTCACAGCAGGTTCCACTCATACACGAGTAATGTGTGAAGACAAGACATATTGCTCAAGTTGCCTCAGTATTCCTGGTCAACAGCAGGTTCCACTCATGCATGAGTAATGTGTGAAGACAAGACATATTGCTCAAATTGCCTCAGTATTCCTGGTCAACAGCAGGTTCCACTCATGCATGAGTAATGTGTGAAGACATGACATATTGCTCAAATTGCCTCAGTATTTCTGGTCAACAGCAGGTTCCACTTGTACTTCATGCATAAGTGGTTAGCAGCAGGTAGAGAACCAAGGTGTAAAAACATTTGTTGTAAGAATATTCAAATATTTAAATTTGCAAACATTGTTAGAACAGAGAAATGGATGAGAAAATGGATAGGAAACATTTTAAAAACAAAAAAATAGGAAAGATTAAGAAATGTTCCACATTGATTGATGTTTAACTTCAAGTTGAATTGTTATTCCAATATAGATATTGGCATCATCTCAATTAGGAATTATGTATAAATACCCCCAGAGCAAGTGCTGCTTAGTGTCAGTGTGACCCAGGATTGAAACAGGGAGCAGCTATAGGAAATGTTGTTGCTTTTATTTTTGATATCGGTGGTGTATAGGGCTGCAGAGGAAGGAGCAAGTTCCCTAAAGAGTCTAGTTTCACTTCCCTGTTCATGCCAATCCACTTCACTAATACACATGTTAAGGAAAGCATTAACCCTTTTGATACCAACCCGCCTGAAACTGTCCCTGATTCTACAACTAAAAATCCATTTGTTTTAAAGTGTTCATATTCAAATTTAAACCTTCCATTATAATTTTATGTAAGAACGTTTTGTCCAGTTATGTTCCAAACACCAACTTAATGAGAAAGTTAGTTATTTTAACAAACCTCTCCAAATTCTTGATTAAGGCAGTGTATTTCATTAGAAATATGGTAACGAAAGGGTTAAAGTGTTCATATTCAAATATAAACCTTCCATTATAATTTTATGTAAGAACTTTTTGTTAAGTTATGTTCCAAACATCAACTTAATAATGAGAAAGTTATTTTATTAAATCCTTCCAAATTCTGGATTATTTTCAAAATTAACTGAAAATCATAAGTAGTGTATTTCGTTAGAAATATGGTAACAAAAGGGTTAAATTCTTAGAAAAATCAGTGCTGTCTATTTTATCTGTCATTTTATATTCTAATAATTTGATTTATAAACTTTCCTTTTTCTTGCAGAGTGCCTCTATTAGAAAAACTGGAACTACAACTGTTGATATATCTATTCAAGATATTGATGATAACCCACCTCGATTCACACGCCTGTTTACAGCCAGTGTCCCTGAGAATGCTGAAATCGGTTCTTTCATTCTGCAATTGTCCACTGAAGACCAAGATATTGGTGAAAATGCAGAAGTTACTTACGCCCTTGTAAAAAATTCTGGTAACAAATTCTCTTTAGACCCTCTCAGTGGAAATATATCTGTGAGGGCGCTTTTGGATGTTGAGCAAAAGGAGTACCACAAACTGGAAGTAGCAGCTCGTGCTAGCTCTCACGAAACAAATACTTACGTCACCATTAAAGTTACTGATATTAATGATAACCAACCTCAGTTCACAATGCCAACTTTTATGTTTGAAATATCTGAACTTCAAGTTCCTCCAATACATGTCGGTAAAGTTGTGGCAAGTGACCAGGATAAAACTTCACCAAATAATAGATTTTATTATTCCCTGAAAATGCCGTCATCGTTATTCAATATTACTGATAAAACTGGTGAAATATTTACAACTAAACAGCTACATTATGATAATACCAGTCTTTACAATCACCACGAATTCACAGTTGTAGCTACCGACCTTGGTGTACCTTCACGTTCTTCCGAAAGTCTAGTTGTCATCAATGTAATAGATGACAATGATAATCCACCTCATTTTGAAAAGACCTACTATTTCTCTGCTGTTCCTTACAATTTGACAGTTGGTGATCCTATTATTAAGGTGGTCGCAAGGTAAGGCAGTTCTGTTTATTAAATTTGCTCTATCTACTACGTACAATCAACATTTTTTGTTTTATAAGGTTAATATTTTAAGGAATTTGAAAACTCTTTAACTCTGAATGTTTTAAGACTCATGCACTATGGTTGAGGAATATAAGGAAGATTCTATGAAATATTCTATTGCAAATTAGAATTTATGTTTATTTAATAGCATTAAACCCCTGTTTTTCTGCATGCTTAACTGAGGCAGATATATCAAAAGATAACCATTAAACCCCAGTGTATTGTGAGTAGGCCAGAACAGAAGGTACGGTAGCTGGGCCAGTTGGCATGGGCCTACAATTCTGAGGAGGGGGAAGGGCTTACTCCCCCTGTTAGGGGACCCTCTGCTAAAGAATTAACTTTTTTATAAATTGTTCCAGTTCTATTACATGTAAGTACAACATATACACTACATGTACATGTATATATACCTGTAACCCATACATAAATCATATGTATTTAGCACTGATTAGTGAATTACTTAATGACCAATTTAAAATGAGGTCTACATTTCACTTCTGGTCTGAGCCTATTACCATCTTTGTACAGGCCTAATTGTGAGTAGTGCATGTGTTAATGTGAATGATTGACAAGTGGCTTTAACCTCTAATTCCATGTTATGGCTGGCTTTGTCTTTCACTTTTCAATAGCATATTGCTATTTGTTGTCAAAATTAGACCATATCCAGTTTGTTGAATTTGCTCAGCTATGTTTATGAGCTGACTAGCACCAGTTGTATAATGAACATGTATCAGAAGATGTAAGACTTAACCAATAATTAGTCCTAATCTTTAAGAACAACCATATAGGATGCTCTTGGCTACAACACTAATCAAATGATACCTACTTCTGCAGTGGTCCACAATCGACCGTTCAGTTTGCTGTCTTCATACCTTGCTCTACTACAGCAGTTCTATGTGGGTCTATTTAACAACCACAACAAATCAACTCTACGCTTTAATAATATGATAAATGATTGGTCGCCAATAGTGCTGAGTTATGAATTCCCTTAGGATCTTTAATCAATTTTTTTCAGTCCCACTCTGCATTGATATTCTGACGTAAAAACCTTTTGAGGTTAGATTGATATCACTGCAGAAGACTAGATGATTCAATATTCTGGTAAAATAGTGTTGCTGTGACAGTTCCCGGCAGAGACTGGCATCTTGTACATTACTTTTATAGCTATGTCCACTAACCTAATGACCTCAACCTTAGTCTAAATAATAGAAACCAACAGGAACAGTTTTAAATGAACCTAATAACATATATTTGATATGTCTCCCAATCAACAGAAAATGTCTACATTTATATCATCACCATCTTATAATTTTTCAGAGATGACAGAGATTATGGAATGAATGCTCAGGTTGAATACATTGTTGTGGAAGGCAATGGAACAAACTATTTCTATGTGAATAAAGCAGACGGTATGATTTTACATTACTTCTTTATTTGAAGGTAACAAACCAATAGATGCAGGCATGGTTGTGTGGTTAAGAAGTTTGCTTCGTAACCACATAGTTCAAGGAAGAGCCTAGATCTTATAAACCCTTTATCAAACAAACTGTATTTTTGCTTTTTAGTAGTTTTCTCGCATAAGTTGTGTTTGTATATTGATCTCTTCTAAAAGCAGCACAGCCAATTGAAGGTACCATTTGAAGGTTTGGTACTATGTAATATTTCAAAGATCATACTCAAAAGGATTTTCTCTGTCACATTTATAACTGTTTTTTGGGTGATTGGAAATGAAGCATGTTTGTTGCCAAGAACAATCAGCATAGAATTGGAAAAGTTGTGAGAGTGATTGTTGGTGTGGATGTTATGGGAAATATGATTGAAGGGTGAGATGTGGTGAAGACATAATGGTTGCTAGATTTTAAAATAACAGATGATATTTGAGTAAAGGTTGAGTTTCAATTAATGCAGTTTGAGTGAGAAAGGTATAAGTAGATATGACTTTCCATGTTGCTAAAAGGATATTAAAGTTGCCCTCTTCTGAAACTACAAACAGAACTTTCTCTGCACTAGAACTTACATACACTGAATCTCTCTGTTGGCCCATTCATAAGTTAAATGTACAGATACACAAAAATGTCATTAATGCTAGATATATCAGTCATAAAATATATGCCTCAAGTTAAATAGCCTCTAACACATTTATGTCTTTACGTAATATATTAAAAACAGTTTTTATTTAATTCATTTTATTTATCCTTTATCTGTTTAGGGACGGTGCATCTTTCTGCTAGTTTGAGTCAAAGTATGGAGAAAGAATTTCAGTTAAAAGTTCAAGCGGTTGATAAAGGACGTCCACCACAGTCATCAGACATAGCAACGATACACTTGAAGGTGACAGACATCAACCAATACACTCCTATATTCTTGAGAATTGTTTTCGAGAAACAAATTCCTGAGAACTTTACAGTAAATGGCATTTTTGATACGGTCCAAGCTATGGATCATGATCATGGACCCAACCAAGAGGTCAGTTATTATATAACTGGTGGTGACCCTCAACATTTGTTTTCAATCAATGAAAAATATGGAAACTTATCTGTGAGTAAAAGCCTTGATTATGACACGACAACTGTACACCGACTGAATATTAATGCGAGAGACCATGGCTTATATTTCAAAGAAAGTTCTATTATATTCACCATCTTTGTCACTGATGTTAATGATAACCCTCCAGTGTTTGATCAAGATGTTTATGATGTTTATGTCCGGGAAAATTCTCCAATCGGTTCATCTATCTTCAAACTGACTGCTACAGATGCAGATTCTGGTAGTTACGCTATAATTGAATACCAAATTGTCGGAGATAACCAAGCCCAATCTAAGTTCATGATTGACCATAAAACTAAAACTATAAACTCAACTTCATCCCTTGACTATGAATCTGAAGAAAACTACTCGCTTCATATCCTTGCTAAGAATCCTGGAACCAGTTTACAAAGTGTTGCTGTTGTTAATGTCCATCTAGTCAGTGTCAATGAGTACAATCCTATATTCATACAAAATGAATATAATTTCAGTATTAGTGAATCTGTTCAAAAAGGTACATCTGTTGGTGCTGTGCTTGCTACAGATAGAGATACTGGACCAGATGGAATAGTCTATTATTTTTTGATGGATTCTAGTAATTTAAAAGGTTTTAAAATAAACCCACTCTCCGGAGTTATCACAGTGTCTGGGAAACCTGATTATGAGTCCCAACCTCATGTCACTTTGGATGTCATGGCTAAAAACTGGGGGAGTGTAAAGGGTAATGATACTGTTCAGTGTAAAGTACATATCACCATAACTGATGCTAATGATGCTCCTGTGTTCCTTCAATCACTTTACACTAAAGACCTCTTTGAAAACCTTCGGCATGGCACACCTGTTATTAAGGTAAAAGCATTTGACAATGATCTGCATCGCAAAGATCACCAATTTAATTATACAATACTATCAGGAAATCTTCGTAATGCTTTCCAAATTGATTCAACATCTGGCCAAATTTCCATTTCCTCCAAACTTGATCGTGAATCAGTGGCTTTGTACAAGCTAAAAGTAGGAGCCATTGACAAAGGGATCCCACCTCAGACAGGTAATTATTTTTTAAAATCTATTTTCTATTTAAACCTCATGTTTTTAAGTTTTACATTTATCATTTGAAATATTTCATGCCAAATTGTAGATGAAACCAAATGAAGAGAATTGTAATTTTAAGATTCTTACTAAAATTTTGTGAATTCTATATTGTCAATTTATTTACTTTTATGATTTTATTTCTCTTGTAGGAACAACGGCGATAAAAATTCGCATCCTTGATGTGAATGACTGCTCTCCAACTTTCACTAATGGTTCATTGGCAGCTTTTGTCAAAGAGAATGCAGCTATTGGTACCAGTGTGATATCATTAGCAGATTTTACTGAAGATTGTGACCTACCACCAAACACTGATCCTTACTATTTCTTCCAAGACAATAAAGATTCTAATGAATATGTTAAAATATCCAGCACAGGTTTGGTTACAACAAACAAAGCTTTAGATCGGGAAGAAATTTCCACATTCCCTGTTAGTGTCACTGTCACAGATAATGGTGTACCAACAATGACATCAAGTTTGTCTTTTACTGTTGTAGTACAAGACGTCAACGATAGTCCATCGAAGCAAAGGCAACTCAATATTCAGTTGAGTTTATTCCAAAAGCAATCACCAACTCAGTTTATAGGGGACGTGAAGCCTTTAGACAACGATATAACTGGAGATTATTCATGTCGTATTCTTCAAATGAGTGCTGAGATCTTCAAAATTACCGAACAGTGTTACTTACAAGTATTTCACGAACCTGAAACTAGCGACCATTGGCTTACCATCAGTGGACAAGATGGTATTCATTCAGATGTGGTGTACAATATTACAGTTAGCATTGCTTTTCTTACTAATGAGACATTAAAGGATTCTTTGCCTGTGAAGTTAGTAAATGTTCCTGAAAAAAGGTTTCTTATAAAACTTTATTCTAAGTTTATGAAAAATTTAAATAATAATCTGGAATCAGATTGGAATAGTAAAATCTTTAGTATTAAACAAACTGGCAAAGATCTTGATGTTTTTATAATGGCATTAGATAAACATGGGAAACCTGTCTCAAAACAGTTGCTGCAAGAAACAGTTGCAACCAATAGGGATAAATTGCAAAAGGGTTTATCTACTGATATAATTTTGGGTCATTCTTTATGTTCCATTAACCCCTGCTACAATGGAGGTTTATGTATCAATCAATTAGTTGTCACTAATAACTGGAATATTATATCCACCAGCAAACAAATTATGAGTGGACCCAATATAACTGACTTTATCTGCAAGTGTTCTGTGGGTTACACGGGTACATTTTGCCAAATCCAAGAAACCCAATGTGGAGAAGTTTATTGTCACAATGGTGGAACATGTGTTATTAAGTCCTATGGGAAATCTTATTGTCAATGTTTATCAGGCTGGACCGATCCAAGTTGTACACAAGACATCGACGAATGTGAACAAAATCCTTGCCAACATGGCACTTGTGAAAATACAGAAGGTTCTTTTAAGTGTATCTGCCAGAAAGGATTCTTAGGAACATTTTGCGAGACAGGAATCAATTACTGCCAACCTAACCCATGCCAAAATGGAAGCGACTGTATAAATAATGTTGATGGATTCATCTGCCGATGCCCATATAACAAATGGGGACAATATTGTTCAAAGTCATCTTACAGGTTTGAAGAATTATCATTTATGGAATTTCCAACTATAGCTGAGAACTACAATAACATTACTGTCCATCTTGCTACAAAAATGACTAATGCACTACTACTCTATAACCCAGTTAACCCTTCCCTCAGTCAAACAGTCGAGAGCTTCATAGCACTGGAAATTATCAATGGACAGGTTCAACTTTCTATCTCTACTGGAAGTGCATCAGTTCTTAATCTCTATATTCCGTATAGAATTAATGATGGTAATTGGTTTAAAGTGGAAGTGTTGAGAATTCGCAGAGTAAGTTGTTGTTATTTCATTACATTTATCTCAGTGTTACAAGATTTTAATTAAAACATTTTTAATCATTTACATATTTAATTTGTAAATCAAAAGAATTTAATTAGAATTTCACAACATTGTATTTCATTCTTCTATTTGTATTTAGTTTTATTTTAAATTTTTTACGGAAAAATTTCTGGGATTTTATATTTTTTTGTTAGCCTTTTTCTCTTGGTTTTGGATTGCAGCCATACTGTTGTGTGTGTATGTCTGACAGGCGAGCAAGACATACACTTGGTCTTCTGCATTCTCCTTCATGCCATCCATCTTCTAAGTCATTCACGCTATGACCCAATGGTCATACATTTTGAAATCCCCATTTGTATTGATGACTGGAATTCCTTCACAAACATCATTGTGATTGGTTCATTTGTTATTCTTTTGTAAGGGAGAGAATCATGTCTAAAAATCTATTCCATATTTATTCAGTAGTAGTAGTAGTAGTAGTAATAATATTTTCTACCATAGGCACAAGGCCAACAACCCCAGTACTCGACTGGTACTTATTTTATTGACCCCGAAAGGATGAAAGGCAAAGTTGACCTCAGTGGGTTTTGAACTCATTCCAATTGCATATATATGTATTTCAGTCATAATAGATCTCACCAGTACAATATTGTATTTTGATTTTAAATTTATTTATCTACGGAAATAAGATAGATTATGATTTATTTTTTTTAAATCAAAGAAGTTTTTCAAATTGTTTTTCAAATCAGAAAGATATTTTCAATATTTTACTAAAATATTCATAGACAGACATTTTAACCAAAGCCAGTTTAGGAACAATGAACTATGACACACTTGCAAGGTTCCAGACAGTTCTATTACCTACAAACCACAAAATACAATTCCCAATTAATGAGAGAAAAATGCTATGGAGATAGTATCATATCTACCCAGACAGACATGGATTACTCAGACCAGCAAAAGAAAATAGATATTGATAAGATGGTGAAAATACTTATTGATTAATTAATATTTCTGTTTTGTTTCTGGTTTTAATTGTAGAATGTCCATATATCAGTTTATAAATGTTCTTCAAATAACCAATGTAGTGGTTGTAATGAAAACAGAACCTGCTCAAATCAAGGAGAACTGAAATATGAGTAAGTTACATATATACTTTCCGTTTATTGTTAAATTTTGTTTCATTTTCCCTGCTTAGCCATCACAGCAACTGATCAGTAGTTTCCCATGTATTCCTCTATTTCTTTTGCAACCCGAATTAATCTAATAAGTTCCAGTGTGTGTGCTGTAAGGAACATTTTTTTAGAAATATTGTTTCACCATTTTCAGAAATATTGTTTTCCCTATTATTATTTTTTCAGTCAATTTTGCAACATTTTACATGCAATTAAAAATTCTT
>JAOPJM010001042.1:5743534-5759962 GCA_027124095.1 Muusoctopus leioderma | reverse complement strand
TAATAATAGTATTAAATATCTTGTACAAGTATATATAAATAAATAAACATACATATTATACATATATATCGGGTGAAAATTTGGGGGTGCTGCAGTGCCGCAGTCCCTACCGACGAGCTGCCACTGGGTATTACTATGACGTAAATTAGAAGTATCATGTTGTAAACCAGACCAAAAGTATCACAGTAATGTAAACTAGAAATATCAACATGATATATCACCATATCATGCTATAGACCAAACAAGAGGTGTACACATGTTGTAAACTTGAGATGTCACCATGCTGTAAACTAAATATGTCCGCATGTTGTAAACTAGACATATCACCATGTTATAAATTAAAGGTATCACCATGTTGTAAGCTAGAAGCGTCGCCATGCTGTAAACTAGACATGTCACCATGTTGTAAACTAGAGATATCACCATGCTATAAACTAGAAGTCTCGCCATGTTGTAAGCAAGAGGTGTCACCATATTGTAAGCTACAGGTGTCCCCATGTTATAAGCTAGACATATCACCATGTAAGCTAGAGATATCACCATGTTGTAAACTAGAAATATCATGTTGTAAACCAGACCAGTGGTGTCATGATGATGTAAACTATGGATATCACCATGATATAAACCAGACATATCATGCTGTCAACCAGACATGAGCTGTACATATGTTGTAACCTAAAGCGATCACCATTCTGTAAACTTGCTATATAAGAGTGAATGATCTGACTCAAGTTTATAAGCCATTAGTTGCGTATTTCTCTACAGATAGAATAAGGTGTATGTAGTCTCTAAAGAGGACTTCAATTAGAGTCAAAACTCAAGTCAAATCATTCACTCTTTTTCTGTACACAGAGAAATGCATTGAAATGTCATATGTTTACATTTGTCAAATGTATATATTTACACATTTAAGCAGTTATGGTTAATATCTTGTACTTTTACAGTACATATATGTATTTATCCTATATCTCAGCTGCTTGGTGTGTAATTTAATATGTAATGGAATTAACTACCAGTATAGGTACTAATATTATGCAAGTTGGTATTTCCAATTAGCTGACACTACCATATATGGTGGGTTTATAAGCCATTAGTTGCATATTTCTCTATGGATAGAATAAGATACACTCCATCACACCTCTTGTCACTCTGCCTCCTCTCCTCCCCCTTCATCATGTCTGGTTGACATCGGACCTATCCATACCCATCCACCTACTTATCTTCCCCATGTGTCTAACACTGGACCTCTACCATTCTATACATATCCTCCCCATATGTTTCTTAATGCACATTTTACACCCTCACATGCCATCATCCACTTCTGCTGCTACTTGTACCACCAACCACCATCCAACTCTGCTTGCTGTCAATACAATACAATACAATACAAATCAATTCAATATCCAACACCCAATTATTCTCTTCGCATCCCCCTCACCTTCATACAACCACTATTTTTTTTCCTTATTCTCAACCACCCACCTCTGCTTGCTGCCAATGCTATCTTATACCCAACACCCAATATTTAGTTTCTACTTCCCTCTCACCATCACACAACCACTACTCTTTCCCCCTATACTCTTACTCTGTCCCCTCTCCACGTCTCCCATCATACAACTACTTTTCCATTATACTCATACTCTTCTCCCTCCTGCCCTCCTGTAATCACTGCTTTCCCATTCACACTCATACTGTCACACCTTCCTTCTCTCTTGCCCTCTCCACACCCATACTCTTGCTCCTTTCCCTTCTCTCTCTTCAAATTTTCAGCTTCCCTCTACTTTCACCCATACTCATACTCTTTTCCTCTCTCGCCCTCCCATACATAACCTATCTCCATATTCACACTCCCAAGTCACGTTTGCCCTCATAGAATGGAGACTATTGTAGAGTAGAGAGGGAATCTTTAGCCTGCTTGAGACAAGTCACCTTCTCTAGTGCTGGTGACATGATAAATGCACCCAGAGCACTGTAAAGTGTTTGGTGATCATTCGGAGACAACACAGGGTCGAGAGGGCTCTAGAGTCATGTCTTGGACATGACAACCTCTTTAGTGTTGGTGCCACGATAAATGCACCCAGTACTACATTCTGTAAAGTGGTTGGTGATAGGAAGGGCATCCAGCCGTAGAAACAAAGCCAAACGAAATATATGTGTGAGGCGTGGCCCCCGACCCGTCTACCAGAGTGGTGACTCCAAATATGAACTGACTCGGTCCGAAATCACCTGTCCCACCCATGCCAGCATGAAAAACGGACGTAAAATGATGATGATGATATTCATAGGTGCAGGCATGTGTGGTTAAAGAAGTTTGTTTTGCAACCACGTAGTTCCGGGTTTAATCTCACTATTTAGCACAATCTTAAGCAATTGTCTTCCACCATAGCCTCGGGTTGACCAAAGCCTTGTCAGTGAAATTTGGTTGACAGAAACTGTTCAGAAGCCCATTGTGTGTATTCAGCTATAAAAGCTAAAAGACAGTTCTGGAAAGACTGGAAGAAAGGGAAAAGCAAAAATCAATATCAAGTCGCTAGAAGAGAAGCTAGGTGTTAGGTTTACATAGCACCGAGAGAAACTAAAAGCAAGAGGTTTCATTTCTCCAGGGTTCATGAAGTTAAGTGCCAGTATTCTATGAGAGTTGATTCGATTGAATATACTTCGACCAAATATAAAGAAGACATGGTAAGTGAAAAGTGCCAACCATTTCAACTGACAATGACAAGTCAACTAGGCAGCCTCTATGCAGTTGCATGGCCTGTAGAAATAGCAACCAAAACTCCCTCAAATTACACTCTACTGACTTAATAAAAAAAAGGACAAACATATTGGATAATGTAGTCTTAGATACAGCATGTCAGACAAAAAAATAAAAAAATATAAATAGATGCTCTCTACTGGAATGCTTTTGATGATAGGTCTGTTCAATTTCAGGGCTGACCTGGAGATAAGTGACATCAATTTGAAAATCCAATTTTCAAATTATATGCATTTATGAGTTTCAGAATCTGCTGTTTACAACCATATCTGCCAATGTGTACAATCAATTTCTTTTTTTTTATAAATCTGATTATTTTTTCCATTCCTTTCTAGAGATGGCTGAGATCATAGATGCCAGAATGGATAATATTGGCTTGTCACTATTCTGAGTGCAAATTCTGTGGTTGACATTGTCATTTACCATAGTGCATTTTGATATACTGGAGTCATTTCAATTGGCTATCCCTTTCATTTGTAAAATTGGTCTTGTACCTCCTCAAAAATGAAGGCATGTGGCCTAGTGGTTAGGCTACTGGGCTCACGATTGTTGAGTCCTTGAGCAAGGCACATTACTTCACGTTGCTCCAGTCCACTCAGCTGAAAATGAGTACCAGCAGTAGCTGGGGGGGGGGGGTAACCCTGCGACAGACTGGTGTCCCGTTCAGGGCGGAGTCTTGCACTCTCAGTTCACTTAGGGCCATTGGAACCGGGATAAGCTCCGGCCTGATGGGCCACGTAGAACTATATATAGGACTACACTATCCAATGTGTCCTCGTATTTAAAGACAGTAAGGTAGGATTTAAGGAAGATTTGGTTGATATTTCTAGCAGATTGAGTGACTGCATAAGATGCCAGCCCCCCTCCCCCTCCTCGATGGCTCAATATCACTGCTGCTTGTGGTAATAGTTGGTGTTCATGACTATGATGATGATAATAGTGTCTCTGCTCATGCATAGCTTTTTGCGACTCCTCATCCCTTGACATGATTTGAACTCACCCCTTGCTAGTCCACTTCTGCAACAGTAGTCAGTTATACAGCAACTCCTGTTAGCCCTCTACAACAGTTGTCAGTTATACAGCAGCCCTTTTTAGCCCTCTATAAAACAGTTGCCAATTATACAGCAGCCCTTGTTAGCCCTCTATAAAACAGTTGCCCATTATACAGCAGCCCTTGTTAGCTCTCTATAAAACAGTTGCCCATTATCCCTCCACTACAACAGTTGTCAATTATATAACACACCTTGTTAGCTCTCTATAAAATAGTTGTCAATTATATGGCAGCCCTTGTTAGCCCTCTATAAAACCGTTGACAGTTATACAGCAGCCTTTGTAAGCCCTCCTGCACAACAGTTGTCAATTATACAGCAGCCATTGTTAGCCTCTATAAAACAGTTGTCAGTTATACAGTAAACCCTGTTAGCCCCTCTTCTACAACAGTTGTCAGTTATACAGCAGCCCTTGTTAGCCCTCCTACAACAGTTGTCAGTTATACAGTAAACCCTGTTAGCCCCTCCTCTACAACAGTGAATAATATCTACTCCTGTGACCTATACAGAAGGAAATATAAATATTACATTACAAATCTCTCTTGGTTTCTTTTCATACCACAGATAGTAACAGCTGATGAGGCCAAACAACCAAAATAATCAGGCCATTGTTTCATTGTCACATCACATGACTTTTCATATCATCTGATTAAATCAGCTACACCCTGACCTATATCCTCTTGAAAAAAAAATGTTTCGCTATTAAGTTGGTGTTTGGAACATAACTTAACAAAACGTTTTTACATAAAATTATGAAATGTTTAAATTTAAATATGAAAACTTTAAAACAAATAATTTTTTATTATAGAAACATGGGCGGTTTCAGGCAGATTGGTATCAAAAGGGTTAATAATTGTTTCTAATATAGGCACAAGGTGGGGAGGGGAGCAGTCGAATATATAAACTCCAGCGCATGACTGGTACTTTATTTATTGACCCTGGAAGGATGAAAGGCAAAGTTGACCTTGGTGGGATTTGAACTCAGCACATAAAGAGCTAAAACAAATACCACAAGGCATTTTGCCCGACACTCTCTAACGATTCTGCCAATCCAATGCTCTGACCACCCTTAATAATGATTTCTAACATTGACACAAGGTCATAGATTTTCAGGTAAAAGCATAGTCAATTATGTGTTTGTTCGACAAGCTAAAAATAGTAGCCAAATCTCCCTCAACCATCTTAAGTAATCTTGGATGCAGACTGCCTGAGGAAAAGACAGGATGGGTAAGACTGGAATGTCTTTGATCATAAGTCTACTCAATCAGGGGGTGACCTGGGGCTTGGTCCCCAAAAGAATGAAAGATGAAGTCGAGCTTGGAGGGATTTGAACTCAGAATGTAACTAAATACCACAAAGCATTTTGTTTCAGCAGTCCGCTGATTCTGCCAATCTACCGGCCTTTTAACAATGCTTTTCAACAATGTTACCCAGATAGTTCTAACTAACTCTCCATCTTCTGCTATCAACTACCTGAAGTGATTATAGGAATCTAATATTGAATTCACCATTTTGTTTAAATAATTTTTGTTGTTGTTTGGTATTTTATTTTTATTATAAAAAAACAAAACAACTTCTACTGAATCATAAATAAATATCAAACTAAATTAAATTAAATTAGACATCTTACAAACACAAACCCAAGATGGAAAAAGTGTGCTCAGAACTGCCCATGGAAATCGAACCATGCATGTCGTAGATCGGACAATCGTGATAACCACTACACCAAAGCACCCCTCAAATTAGCATTTATAAAGTGTCCTTTATACAACCTACGATATGCCTACCTATTGCGTCTCTTCACACGAGAGTCCGTGGTATTTTGTAGCTACTTAACCTTAAACTGGAGAAAGATTGTTTTAGTATTTTTATTCTGATTTTTTTCACTTCTGAAATTCTCTTATATGTTTCATGACAGAAACAACCTCCAGGATACAAACACTAGTAGATGACCAGGGTTGCCAATTTGGATAATTTTTATCTAGATCTAGATTATTTTAGTAGCGTCTAGATATATAAAATTGTTATCTAGATAATGGATATAGATCTAGTTATGCCCCCAACGACCCAGTACTTGACTGGTACTATATTTTATAATAATCATATTATTTGGATTTTTTGTTATAATTCACATTAACAAAATGTTATTATATCTAGATAATTTTTTAGATAAATACCTAAAAAATCTAGATATTTCTAGATATATTTTGAAGCAATTCTAGATATATATTTGAAAAAAAATTGGCAACTCTGTAGATGACAAATAAATTCTACTGAATCTATTTATAGATTCGTGATTGTGATTGTCTTTGCAATCAGTAACTGTCACTGCCTGTTCTCTTTCTTCCTCCTTTTCCTTCTAGCATTGTTCTCAATACACTGTCAAGGAACTGATGTCGGAATGAATGACCCCTTTTGTCGTGTTTGGGTTACCATTCTTCTAATGTATTCCTCTTGTTATGTCATAGGTCACCCACTTTTTATTTCTGGGTGGGAAGTACATCACACTGCCCGGTTTAGGTTTAACACCACCACCTGGCTAATGGGTGACTTTAGCAGACTTTGCTCTGTTGCAAGCATCCGGACAAGGCTCCTGGCAGGGGATTACCATGACCTCTTTACACTACCCCAAGATGACAAAAACCAGAACTAAACCCGCTGGTCAATTCTCCTTCCTCTTCTCTAACATCCATGGATTCCAATCCAACCTAGACTCCACACATCACCTCTTACTAACACACAAACCCCACATCCTATTCCTCTCTCAGACACAAATCTCTCGACTTTTATTATTTATAATCCATCTCTGCACTCTTCACACCAAAAGGTCGTGTCTGCAAATACGTAGATTCCACTCACCTGGATATCAGCAACAAGGACTTCTAGTTAGGCTCAAAGTCTTCCCCCTCCCTCACTCATAAAATCACCAACAACTCTTCAACCATATCTCCTCCTGCATTGTGGACATTTATCTCACTTCACTCCTCTTTGAAGTCATCATCCTCGGTGACTTCAATGCTCACAACTCCTCTTGCCTCTCCACTCATCCCATACTGATGCCATTGGTGCAGAAACCAAATCTTTTGCAATCCTCAACACTCTACATCAACTTGTTTCATCCCCTACACACATCCCTGACCGACACACAGACACTCTAAACGCCAGTGATCTCTTTCTCACCCTCAAACCCAACCTCTACCAGACTAAACTGCATTACCCTCAAAGCTAGACCCTATGCTCACCAAACACCTCTCTCTCTATACATAGGGATATACCTCGATCTTTGGAAACATGCTATAGTGTGTCCCATGTCCAAGAAGGGCAACCCATCTGACCCTGCCAATTATCATCCTATTTGAAGTGCACTCACTTCAAATATCTTAAAGGTGATGGAGACAGCCATTAACAACAATATTCTCCAATACCTTGAATCTCTCTCTCTCTTCTTAATGGCCACCAGTACAGCTTCCGTAAACCTTGATCTACTGGAGGCTTACTCTCCAATGTCACTCACCGATGGGCTCTCACCCTTGAAAAATTTAGTGAAAGCAATGTTGTTGCCCGCGACATAAAAGCTTTTGACTATGTCTGGCACGTGAAACTCCTGTCAAAACTCTCTGTCTAAGGGCTCCACTCATCTCTTGGATTGGTAGTTTCCTATCAGATCTCATTAGTGTGGCCAGTGCTGATGCAGCCCTCTCTGACCCACACCCTATCAACTGGTGTACTCCAGGATTCAGTCCACCACACTGTTCTTCCTATACATCAACGAGCTACATGTTGTCACATCCAACAGCGGCCACATTTACGCAGATGATACCACCCTTTATTCTTCCCTAACTTTCCCCACCCAAGCATCATCGACATGTAACCTAGATACCTCACAGCAAATGTGCACTGATTAGATGACAGTGACCCCGAAAACATCCTTCAATGAGGTCATGTCAATCTTGTCCCCTTCAACAGTGAAAAAACACAAACACTGCTCATATCAAGAAAACATCATTGCACCTCACCACCCTTAAACATGAGCAGCATGCAACTAGAGCCCTCGCAATCACTCTAAATACTAGACAACACTATCACTGAGGATCCCTCATGGCAAAATACACACCTACCTTAATATAGCTAGGACTGCATCTAAAAGACTGGCGCTTCTCTTCAGGACCAGAAAATACTTCAGCCCTCAACAATTGCTGACTCTCTACAAAGCTCAAGTGAGACACACAATGGAGTACTGCTCCCACATCTGAGACAGTGCTGCTGATGCACACAGACTGCATCCTGAGAAAAGCCACACGACTGATTCACATAAAGTCACTCAGACATGCTACAGCCTCTCTCTGCCTTTTCTACTTCTACTACAATGGCCTCTGCTCCTTGGAGCTTGCTGGTTTAGTTTCACCTTCACTCAGGCACTCCTGACTCACTAGTTTCTCCTCCTTTCATCAGCCATGTGTCCAACCCAGCCAGGCCCTGCATTAACCACTATACCCAGTCCTTCCTCCCCAGAACATCAACCTTCTGGAATTCTCTCTCTGTACATGTCTTTCCTGCAGTCATCAACTAGAAACAGTTTAAGCAGAATGCTAATGGCATCAATCTCCTTGGTGTCAGAGAACTTGTGAAGGCCATGGGCACTACCTCTTTCTCTAGACCTAGCAGAAAAAAAAATTAGCTTCCTTCCTTCCATTTGTCCCTATGGCACTTTACCTCAGTCTCTTCTGGCAGTCTTCAGTCTGATTCTTTAGGATTGGCTGGAAAAGAAAGAGAAATTCTACATTGAAGCACATTTAACTGAACTTGAAAGTTCCTTTAGATAATAGAGAAATATGGTTGCTAACGAGGGAAGCCTCTGCACAGTCACTCAATCTGCTAGAAATAATGGCCAAATCCCTCCCTACCATCTTAAAAATGAAGGACACATTGGACAATGTAGTCTTAGATATACAGCAAAAAATGGGATGGTCATAACTCGATTGCCTTTAACCATGGTTGACTTGGGGTTAAGCAACAGCAGAAATATGAATGGTAAAAAAAATGAAACAAAAAAATAAATCAGATATAGGTAACTAAGCAATTCCATAAATAGTGATCGATAAAATAAGTACCAAATTGAAACAGGTACAGGGATGAGTAACAAACTGAAAGGATGAGATTTTATTGGAGGTAGGGTTCTATGGCCGGATGCCCCTCCTATAAGCGGCTCATAAGTAAGGTAGTTTTTCCATCGAACTTTCACCTGTCGACCCACCAAAGCTGCGGTCACTTTGTTTATGTGGAATATAAACAACCAACACAGGCAGCCCAAGCGGTGTCAACAATGAAGACAAACACACAGACATTGTTGTAGCTTGGAGAATGGAGTAATGCCAATTTAAATTGCTTTCTACATAACGGTACACCTATCATTACCTAATGGATTATAGTGATTATATATATATATATATATACACACTGGTATAGTTTGGAGATACAAGCTAACTTGTTCACCTACATACACTGCAAAGACACATGGGCAAGGGAACAAGGATGTGTAAGAACTCTGCTAAAAGTACCCAAAGATTAGGTGGTGGTGGTATTAAACAGGGTGGCATGTTAGGTGGTGGTGGTGGTGGTATTAAACAGGGTGGCATGTTAGGTGGTGGTGGTGGTGGTGATGGTATTAAACAGGGTGGCATGTTAGGCCTACCCTGTTGAATCAGTTATTAAAGTTCACTTTGTTTAAATAGTATCAGTTCGATAATAAAAAATATGTAGGTACCCTACATATATATATATATGTATGTGTGTGTGTGCTTGTCATCACTTGGGCAGCCGGTGACGTTTGTTTACATTATCCATAAAAATTGTCCAGGAGCTTGGCAGTTCAGTGGTATAATTCCCATACTTAAAATAAATAGTATGTTTGGTAACAAGAAGAGCATCTGGCTGTAAAATACTGCTTCAAAAATCTTTGCCCAACTCATGCCAGCATGGATGTAAAAACAATGATAATGATGATGTATAACCCCACTGGCTCACCAACTGGTACATCAGTCATCATCATCATTGTTTTGACGTCTGCTTTCTCCATGCTGGCATAGGTTGGACAAGATTTTACTGGAGCAGTGTTCAACGGCTGGATGCCCTTTCCTGTTGCCAGCCCTTACTATAAGCACCTTGTAAGGTACTCATAATTAAGGTAGTTTTTCCACCGGTCTTTCACCCGTTGAACCACCAAAGCTGCAGGCATTTTGTTTACGTGGAATGTAAATGAGTACTGGCAGCCCAAGCAGTGACAACAAAGACTTTGTGGAGACAAACACATATATATATATATATATATACATACATACAAGGGGCTTCCGTTTAGTTTCTTTCTACCAATTTCACTCATAAGGCATCAGCTGGCCCAAGGCTATAGTAGAAGACACTTGTCCAAGGTGCCACACAGTAGGATAATTCAGAGAACCATGTGGTTATGAAGCGAACTTCTTAACTACACAGCCATGCCTGCACCTAGTGTTAAATTACAATTCACAGGATGACTAGTAAGTATATCATAATGTTAAAGTATAACCCACTGTAAGCAGTCAAATTTCAACTTGTGATCATATAGTCTTAACATCATAAACTAATTCACTTGTCCATTCTTGTCACAACATAGCACCCGGTTTAACAACACCACCTGGCCCTTGGGTGCTTTAGTGGAGTCCTCTGTTGCAAGCATTTAGGCCAAGTCTCCAGTCTGCAATCTTGGAGGCCCAGAAAAATGGTGATGGGCACTGCCTTCTCTCCAGACTAACCAATAAAAAAATATCTAGAAAGATACTAAAAACAAAAAAAATGATGGTGGGGTGTAAAGGACACTGGAATAGGAGGGAGCACAGAATTAACACACACACAAATCAAATGACACTGGTAGAACAAAATAGATGGATGGGTTGGGGGTTTGAAATTTGGCTTAGGAAGTTAAAGGTACCAGATCTGTGGAAGAAGCAGGGGAGATGTGAAAACATAAGCTATAAGTGTGAGAGGAAATGTGGTTGTTGTTGTTGTTTAGCCCCAGGTCAACCATGATCGAGCAGACCCCTATGATCAAAGGTATTTTACCCATGACCATTCTATCCTTTTTCCTATGTGCAGGGATGTAATCTGAGGAAGATTTGGCTGCTATATCTTAACAGATCAGGCACTTATGTAGAGGCTTCCCAAATATGGTAGCAGAGGTAGGTGAAACAGAGTGCTGTATCATTAAAAATAGAAGGGGGGTGGGGGGGGGGGCACATATTTAGATAAAGAGGTTAAAAATGACCAGATCTATATGAAATTGTGTTGGGAGAGATGGTTAAGACAAGCATACCCAGATACGAGTGTGTAGTTGATACAGAGTTCAACGGAATGGAAGTATGGACATTTGGAGTGTCTGAAAGAAGCAGAGCAGAGAAATGTGGAGGGAATCGACAGAGGTTAAGTGTGCTAGATTAAGGCTAAGTAAGTTTACAGCAAATGCTTCGCCCCATGATCAAAGATATTTAATCCATGACCTTCCCATCTTTATTTTTCTTTCCCAATAATTGTGCACTCTGGACTACATTATCCAATGCACCCTTTTTTTAAAGACAGCAGCAGGGTGTGATTTGGCTGTTATTTCTAGCAGGGTGGGCACCCATTTAAGAGGCTTCTCTAGTTGGCTCATTTACATCAGTTGATACTACTTATTTGAATATTTGCTAATTTAGTGGTACCTGCAAACAAGGACAAAGTTTTGGGGAGGACTGCTTCTTCAGAATTTAAAACTAGATTGGCCGAGATCTCATTGACAATAATGAAAAATAACACACAGAGTAAGAGATTAAAAAAAAAGAAATCTCTTAAAAAAACCCATATCAGAAATTCTAACTTGAAAGTCAGCAGAGATACCTTACCAAGCTGAAGTCTCCAACAAATGCCAAACCTAAGCACCAACTTCTGTTGCAACACAAGAACTCTCATCATCAATGTTAATACTCACAAAAAAAACAAACTACTCTAAGAGGGTGGACGAAAACAACAACAGCCTGACTAACTAGTCCAACCTGCTAATATTGGGTACTTGACAAAATGGTACAAGCATGAAAACTTCATTAACCCTTTTGATACCAATCCACCTGAAACCACCAATGGTTCTATGATAAAAACCATTTCTTTTAAAGTGTTCATATTTAAATCTTACATTATAATGTTATGTAAGAACATTTTGTTAAATTATGTTCCAAACATAACTTAATTACAAGAAAGTTAGTTATTTTACTAAATCCCTCCAAATTCTTGATTATTTTCAAAATTAATTGAAAACCAATAGGCAGTGTATTTCATTAGAGATATGGTAACGAAAGAGAAAAGGTCAATACCAATCCTTTCTTTCAAATACCATGGGGTAAAATAAGTCTCATTGCTGTAGGTGGCAGAGGCACTGTATAATTGAGGAGCGTTTCATTGGCATAGTACTGAGAATCAAAACTATCAATGGGCAAAGCCTCTGCAGCAATGCAAACAGGAAGAGAGAGATCTTCCAAGCTCCAGGAACCTCAGGTGTTGTGGGAGGGGATCTATTATTTTTTTTTTACATGTCTCAACCAATTGGATTGCCATTCAGTAACACATTGTTTAAACCCAGGTCAGCCATGATCCAGCATACCTATGATCAAAAATGTGCCAGTCATGTTCGTCCTGTCTTTTTATCCAAACATGGTGTATCTTGGACTATTTTAACCAATGTGTCCTTCCTATATTTTTTATAAAAAAAAAATTATACGGTGCAATTTGAGATCTGGTTACTATTACTAGCAGGTTGAGTGACCACATAGAAGTTCGCTTGTTGGGCCCAACAGCACCATATATGGTGGTGGTAGCCTACTAAAAGACAGGATGGTCACAGATGGAATGCCTTTGATCCATAGGTCTGCTTGATCTGAGCAAAACAACAATGAGAATCTCAATAAAACAGCCGTAAGCAGAAATCTGATTCAACTTAGAACCTAGTTCTTCAGATTCAGTTGGAGGATCTACTTTGGAACCATAATTGAGGACAGCCGTCAGATAGTCACATTGACCATCTACTTTAGAAATACAGTAACGAAAGAGTTAATGTTTATGATTTTCAGTTAATTTTGAAAATAATCAAGAATTTAGAGGGATTTAGTAAAATAACTTTCTTGCTATTAAGTTGGTGTTTGGAATATAACAAAAGATTCTGACAAAATTATAATGGAAGGTTTAAATTTAAATATGAACTCTTTAAAACAAGCTTTTTTTCATCATAGAAAGGGGCAGTTTCAGGTGGGTTGGTATCAAAAGGGTTAAACCCTATACTAAAACCAAAATACCATCTGAAGAACAACCAGTCACAATTGTGAGATGCAACATGGCAGGTTTATAGTCTGGACATGGTGAATGACAATGTTTGACCAAGTCTTTTTACATTGACCATTCTGGTCACAACTGAGTTAGCTAACCATGCATCATTCACATGTCAGTGAGGCATGAAAGCTGTTAGACTGGGAAGATAGAAAGAGGATAGAATGAGACAAGAAAGGCAACATTCGCTCACACGTAAGAAAGCCAGGACAGGTCAGTTAATTCATGACAGCAGGCCAAAATAAGTGAACAAAGGTGCACCAGCCAGGTTTCTAAAATGGAATTTCTATTATGAAAATATTCTCAAAAGAGTTACTGGCAGGAAGATGCAGCCTGTAGACATAAAACCAATACTTATAATTGAGACACGTTCAACACTAACAGAAAGTACCATCATCTAGGACAGGGGACTCCAAACTATAGCCCGCCACAAGATTTAGTCCAGCCCACAGCTACTTGAAAAATATATTTGTATATATATATATACATATAAATATATAATTAATATTTCCTATACTTTTCTCAATTGTTATTTTGTTCTGAATGATACCAAGATGATTATCGAAAAATACCCAAAATAAGACTTATTTCATATAACTGATTTTTTATTTTCTTTGGTCCGCGAAAATGTGTAAAATATACAATGTGGCCCTCATGCTGAAAAGTTTGGAGACCCTTGATCTAGGATAATGAAACATTATAGAGGTGCTTGAATCTTTATCAAACTGCATATCATATTCAAATAAGAACACGAAACACTGAAGAAGTCTGTCTATATAATCACTTAAACCTTTGAGTGTAATAGGCAAAATCTATTATTAAACTCAGCACAGTCTTTTAAAATGAGACCAACAGCAGCTAGAGAAGTGGTCTGCTATGAAGTCATTTGAGCAGCTCATTGTAATAGTAGTAGACAAGTCTCTGAAACTCACCATCCAATGAACCAGTAAAGGAAGTCTACTAAGTAGTAAACAGAGCTGCTTCATTTACTAGCTATATCTCCTTTCAACAATCTCCCTAATGTCTTAACCCTTTTGATACCAACACGCCTGAAACCGCCCCCTGGTTCTATGATAAAAAAAAACATTTATTTTAAAGTGTTTATATTTAAACCTTCCATTATAATTTTATGTAAGAACTTTGTTAATTTATGTTCCAAACACCAACTTAATAACAAAAAAGTTATTTTACTAAATCCCTCCAAATTCTTGATTATTCTAAAAATTAATTGAAAATCATAGGCAGCGTATTTCATTAGAAATATGGTAACAAAAGAGTTAAACATGAAGGGGCCGCATATTTTCAGTACTAAATCGTGAGGAAAACGTGATTGATAACCAAGATGAAATGGACCTGCAGAAAGAATGCCGACTGGCCCAAACCAATATGATACTAGATTCACAGGTTCAGTATACCAGGGAATACAAGAGATATCGGACATACCGAATTCATGTTCCAAAGCTTAAAAATCACACGTTAACATTCCCACAGTAAAGACATCTGGAATACTGATGGACAATGATTCTTTTGATCGACCTTTAACCCTTTAAATGCAAAAAATGAGCCAGACTACTCAAAGTTGACCACAGTTATAACAACCACTGCTACCACTACCAGTCAATCAATCAACAATGTAGCAACAAAGAACACATATAAAGTATACTGATAATCGCATATCACCAACAGTATTCGAGATACTTCCACATCATGTTTTTTTTGTTGTTGTTTTTTTATACAATCAGTTTTATTGCAACAGTTTTTATTTCCCTTTTTCATATTTTTTTTTTGGAATAAATTTTTTTTAATATCTTTTTTTTCAAAATCCTCATATTTTTAAAAAAAACATTTTTTTTCCTTCATACCTGATAATACAAACAAACAAAAACAAATCAATCCACACTCTCAATATTTTCAAATTTTTTTTTTTAAATCAACATTTTTTTTCATTTTTTTTTTAAGATATATTTATTTTAAAAAACATTCTTTTTTGAAATATTTTTTTTTTCTTCTCGAACATTTTTTTAAATTTTTTTTATTGAGAGTAGGATGTTTTTGTGTCTTTCTTTTTTTAAATACTTCTCTTTTTTTTTTTTGTTTTTTTTTTTGAAGTAAATCAGGTTTAATTCATCTGAATATTACAACCAAAGGGAATTTATGAAAATTCTTTTTTTTTTTTACACAATAAAATCTGATTTTTAAATACATTTGAGGGAGAGAGAAATTGGCAAACGGAACAAGATATCAGTAATGAAATAGCAATAATAATAATAATAATGATGGTGATGATGGTTTCTTACTGAGGCACAAGACCATAAATTTATAGAAGGGAATGAGACTGTGTGATCTGCATGCCTTTCCCAAAAGGCATTAGCATCATAGGTAAAGTCAATTGGTTACAACTGGGGAATCAGAACGGCAATTTGCAATTCAGCTCATCCAGAGTTTACCCCTTGTTCTACACTGTTCACAATAATAATAATTATAATAGTAATAATAATAATATTAATAATAATAATAATGGGAGTAAAACCACTGCGAAGTCCAGAATATTTAGTCAACTACTTTCCTCAGCTAGAGAAAATAGAAATTTTTTTTCTTTAAAAAAAAAAAAAAAAAAAAAAAAATTAATTATAAAAAGAAATGTTAGGCAAGAAAACCAAACTTTTTTGTTATATTAAAATTGACTTGTTTTCTTTTGCCACCTTTTGTTAAATATTTGACTAAAATATAATGGGAGAGGGGGGAAAACAAAAAAAAAAAAAAAAGAAAGAAAAAACCCTTTGAAGAATGGGCGTGGAACAAATCCCAGCAGAATGTGGAATTTAGATCATTTATTTTATATATATATTTTTTTTTTTCACCTTTGTGTTCCATTTTTTTTTAATGAAGCTTTGTTTCATGTTTTAAACATTAAAATCTTTTGTTGTTATTTTTTTTTTTTTGTTTTGTTGATTTTTTTTCTCAACCGGGTCAAATCAAGATAGGATGTAAGAATTTGTAAATTGAGAGAGAAAAAGGAGAAAATTAAAAACAGACACCACCCTCCACAAAAGCAAAAAAAAAGAAAGAAAAAAAGAAAGGGGTTGGTGAGTCAAGAAAATAATTGTTTAGAACTTCTGCTTATTCAAAGTATACCTTCTCTCCTCTATCACCGAAAAAATTTGCCACTATGAGCAATCACGCTGTCATGTCTAGACATATATATATATATATACACACACACAAGGATTTACACATATATTC
>JAOPJM010001042.1:5646650-5660344 GCA_027124095.1 Muusoctopus leioderma | reverse complement strand
CGCAAGTCCTCTGCGTTCATGGCCCATGTCTCACTGCCATGTAGCACTGCAGTTCGTACACAAGCATATATATATATATATATTATTCACTGAGCAAATACAAATCTCACCGTGTGGTACAATAATGTCAGCATAACTCATGGTCGGAGCTATGTAATAATCAAAGGAAGGCTTAACAAATTTGTTGTACATCTTTAGAATACCATGAAGATCACGTCCTCGTTCAGCAATATCTCTTCTCAAGCGCCTTGCCAAACATTCATCAGAATCGGTATCTACAAATATTTTCATGTCCAGCAACTGTAAAAATTGAATGAAATGATCCTTTTAAACTTATATCACAGACAGACATACACAGAAATTGGTAACTTTGGGGCTCCCTTATATTCTACCTAGGTGAAAGAAAGAAGTTCTAAAACTAAACTAGGAATTTGTGGTGAAATGTCAACATTGAGTTAAAGAGTGAGTGTGTATATATGTCATGGATTAATTAAAAAGGGTCACTGCTAACAGTGTCACAGCTGAACTACTGACAACATGGTCAACAGTTCAAACCTTACTACAGCTGCTGTGATGTGCTCGTGGGCAAGACACATAATTCTGCTTGCCTCAGTCTGCCTAGCCTACAAATAGATTCAACTCCTATTTCATTGGTTAAGTGGTTAGTGGTAGATAGGACACCCAGGTGTTAAAAACAATTTACATTTAACACCTTGAGTCAATGAGAGAGCTTCCACATAGTCACTTAAGCTGCTCAGTAGGGCGATCCAATATCCCAAATTTAACTTGCTCATTGAGGCAGTCCAAAAAGTGGTAACTTCTAAATCCTCAGACAGGATTTTACACAATAAAGAAAGGTAACTCCTACTAGAAACACCAAACGAATGTCTCAATTAATTGGTTGCCTCTCCACACTAGAAATAACTAGAAATAATACAACAAAATAAATAGTATTAAAAAGAAAAATGAATGAAAAAGTTTTAAAAAATAAATCAATAAAGAAATTCTCCCAAAACAATTTAAAGGTATTGACATAAATAGAACAATATTTAATTATGTCACAATTATACACCAATTATATATTCCATTAGAGAAAAACTAGTCATTAAAAAAAACTTACATCTCGAATTTTCTTATTTACAAATGCCAGGATTCCTTCAAATACAACTACATTAGCTCCGTACACAGTTTTCTAGAGAGAGAGAGAGATAAACAAAAATTACAAAGAATAAACATTAAAGTTGAAAGGTCATATTAAAACTTTATTTACTCAATTTGATAACAAAGGTTTTCACTTTTCAATTTTTATTTTATTTTACTGCTTAGTCTGGAGGGAAGGCAGTGCCCATCACCCCTTTTTCGGGGCTTCCAAGATTAGTGGGAGTGAGGCAGGAAGATATCCTCAGGCTGAAGGACTCCAAGACTGGTGAGATCAATACGGTTGATGTTCCTGTTGAATAGCTACAGGAAAACATAGGAAGGGAGGGAATACCAGAGGGGAGAAAGAACTGGGGGGTGCAGGGCCTAGTGAAGTGGAGATAATATGAGTGGTGAGAGATGAGATGAGTTGAGTCAGAAGTGTCTGAGTGGAAGTGGTATGAAACCAGCTAGCCAGTGCCAAGGAGCAGAGGCCACTGTAGTAGCAATATAAAAGGCAGAGTGAGGATACAGCACGTCTGTGGGCCAGGGGGGTGGAGTGTGTTGGTGCATGAGGAGAAGAGGCCACTGTAGTAGCAATATAAAAGGCAGAGTGAGGATACAGCACGTCTGTGGGCCAGGGGGATGGAGTGTGTTGGTGCATGAGGAGCAGAGGCCACTGTAGTAGCGGTAGAAAAGGCAGAGTGAGGATACAGCACGTCTGTGGGCCAGGGGGATGGAGTGTGTTGGTGCATGAGGAGAAGAGGCCACTGTAGTAGCAATAGAAAAGGCAGAGTGAGGATACAGCACGTCTGTGGGCCAGGGGGATGGAGTGTGTGTTGACAAGTGCCAATCAGTTGAGTGGCCTTTTCTGGGATGCAGTCTAGAATGTCTGTGTGCATAGCACCATCCCAGATGTGGGAGCAGTAAATGAAGTGATGGTGGTGATGATGTATGACCAGAAAGATGTCTACATGTGTAGCCTTGTCCCCCAGATGTGGGAGCAGTATATGAATCAATGGTGATGATGATGATGTATAACGAGAAAGATGTCTGAAGATATTCTCCAACTCACTGTTTGTTTTTCCCTGGCATGAGTGGTGAAGTTGTAAATAGGAACCTCAACTATTTTGCCTTTCTTTAACCTCTTCAATGTTTGGAACAATAAATCAAAGTCAAAGGCATCAGGATGGTCAAAATTGTAATCATTGTGGGCAGCCTGTGCAATTTCTTCTTCATTCAAAACCTTCAAAGAAATTAAATCGATAAAATAAATAAATAAATTTAAAAATGAAAATGAAATCATCTAAATATTTAAAACCTTTCAAGACCACCACTCCATATTTTTTTCCAAATCCCGACAATATCAATAAAACCAGTTTACTTTAAAATATAAAGGTGTTCCAGCTGTGCTAAACCCATCATTTTTTCTTTCTTTTTTTTCAGACATAGTGTATCTAGGACTACATTATCGAATGTGTCCTTTGTTGTTGTTGTTTAGGTCAGCTCTGATAAAACAGACTTATGACAATCCTGTGTGGGGTTTTTTTCTTCATATATCAGAGACATCCTTTTTTTAAAGGATGTCTCTGATATGGGGGAGATTTAGTTACTATCTCTAGCAAATAGAACAACTGCATAGAAGTTCCCTCACTGGCTTGCACCTGTTGTTGTTGTTATAACAGTTAGTGGGGGGGTGGGGATAAGCAGGAGTAGCTAATTAAACACTAAGTAATAGCTAAGTGAAGAAGAAAACAAAGAAGAACAAGAATAGACTGAATTTAAATATGAAATTATAATCTGGAACAATTTAAAATTTACTCCCAAGAATGGACTAAATCTTATAAAGTTAGGTGGAACAATATTTTCTGTGAGAAAGTATTGAAAAAGTATACCTTATAGAATGAATCCATGCTAAGGACACTGACCCATGGAACCTTTAATGCCTCAATGATTTTATTAGCAACAGTAGTTTTACCACAAGCACTACCACCACACAACCCTGAAACAGACAGAAATTTCCTTAAATATGCGTGTGTATATATATATATATATATATAAGTAGTTGCAGTAGTGTATGTGTCGGAGTAACTGTAGAGTTATATGTATACGTGCACGTTGTAATAGTGTGTGTGCAGGAGTAACTATGGAGTTATATGTATGCGTGCACATTGTATGTGTGTGTGTGTGTGTGTATATGAATATGTGCGTGTGTGCAAGTAGTTGTAATAGTGTGTGCAGGAGTAACTATGGAGTTATATGTATGCGTGCACAGTGTGTGTGTACAGTTCACTCCAGAGAAAGAAAATAAGGGTTTCTCATTGACAGAAGGCCACAAATGTGCAGAGAAGGGGGTCTAAGTTGATTCTATCAAGCCTAATATATGACGTAGAGGGATCAAAACGCAAAGTCAGCCCCAGCAAGATTTGAACTCTAAATACTAACAACAAGCCTTTTAACTTGCAATTGCACTTCGCTTGTAGACAAAGTGCACATTATTATTTGTAGTCACACTGTTGCATTACTGAAGACTGTGTCATTGGATTAACTTGTGTGCTATATTACTGGCAATAATAATTATTAATTCCCACCAGAACTTCTATTAACAGGAGTTTGGTCTTGTAGGGTGTCGTGAAATGACTGTACCAGTAGGTAGGTGGGTGGGTTGGTTGTTAGGGTATCCGATATAAGGAATTACTCGACTATTTTAACTCAGCGGTACCTTGCTAGGAGCGTTGATATCTAGCGTCTAATATATAGCAATAACAGTTACAGCACTGAAAAATAAAAAATAATAATATAGTATAGAGTGACATTATACTAACAAGGCCACATCTTAGTGAAATAATAACAAAGGAGCTTCTATATAGTGACATGAGCTACACAATGAAACAGTCAAATCTTATTTAACAAACTCCTTGCAGTCTTTAAAATATATGTTAACACACATCTCCAGATATGTGAATAATAGTATTCTTTGTATAAAAGGGAGCAGTTTTTTCAAGATGGAAGTATTTTGTGGCTCTGAAGAGGAAACAATCTTTATTAAGAGTTTTGGTTACGTGAAGAATGTGTGAATGCAATGAATAGTTGTGAAAGATTGTAAGGTTTAGCATATTTGTAACAAGTGTGATGGTTTTAAGTGTAAAGTGTTTATGAGCAGAGGTGTTAGTGTGCTGTAAATATGGGAAGATGATGTCCTACAGATCACATTCAACTCATTTACTTGCTTACAGCCCAAGTGGCAACACTGCCTTCTCTCTCACATGAAAGACAATGCCTAAAACATTAGATTCTCCACTCTTCACAGTAATTAAACTTATCGAATGCTCCCATAAACTCTCACATTCAACTCATGATGCCAACATGGAAAACTAATGTTAAAATAAAGCTAGAAATTATGATGAACATTGATAAACTTGGTATATACGTTCTACTTAATAAATGACATCTTGATCATCCTTATTGGTTCTACACCCAGTTTCCCTTGCTGGTATGGCTTAAACAGTTCTGCAATACACCACCTTTCCATGAATTTTGATCCAGTACATTGTATTTAATAGGGTTGAGGCAGGTGTTTTTACAAGATGATCTACCTGACACCAACCAAAGGGTCAGGTGTTATATCAGGAAATTGATAAAATACTACACAAATTACATTGTGGCCACCACCAAAAATAAAAGTAGTGAAGAAACTAAAATACAAAATAAAAAAATAAACTTACCAATAACAAATGCCTCCTTTAGTTGCCCCTGAGAGTTATACCATGGTGGGCGTCCCGCAGTGTATAGGGTACGTGTTGCTGTCTGTACCACTCTGTCACTGGTTGAAGAGGTACTTACATTGCGTACACGTTTGGATAGAGTCCTTGCGGGGCTTTTGGGAATTTTAGATGAAGATTGGGAATAGGACACTTCCTCGGGTTCTGGATCAGCAATATCTGTGTCATCCATCATACCACTACAATATTGAAAAGATTGAGATGTGAAATATAAATTAGAGGTAAATAATCTTGCCTTATAATAGTTTCTAACATAGGCACAAGGCCAACAACACCAGTACTTGACTGGTACATTCTTTTATCAACCCTGAAAGGATGAAAGGTAAAGAATTGATAGAAAGTTTACTGAATCATCTAATTGGAGTGTTGTATTGTTCTGGAATTGAATATTACCAAATACAACACTGCCTTTCTTTCCATTCTCTGTGTAACATAAAATCAAATAAATCCCAGTAATATACTGAGATTAATTCAATAACCAGCTATATGACTCATTAATAAATGATCTTCCAACAGTATTGGAATGACTACATCTGTTCATCTGTCATATCACCCATGGTTACAGATGCGAGTAAGTTATGGAGAAGAACAGTAAGAATGTAACACATCAAATGAATTTTTTTTTCTTTCTCCCACCAGCAGTCATCATCATCATCGTATTTTGTCTGCTTTCCATGCAGGTATGGGTTGGACAGGTGATTTCACCAACCACTTTTACAAGCAGTGTTTGTGAAATGATCTTCAATATAGTACTTTGCTTGACACGTTATGTTTTTGTTTTCAATTGTGCTTTTTCAACTGTCGGTGGACTGTCCAAAAAGATGGTATGGTCATGTGTGGAACGCTCTTGATAATAGGCATGCGTTCGTTTATGAGAAGCATATTTCTTAATCATTTGCATACATTCTTGATTAGCTCCAAGTCAACCCTAATCAAGTAGACCTATGGTGAAAGATATTCCAGCCATGACTATCCCGTATTATTAAGGCATATGTAGGACTGCAAAGTACAATGTTTCATATTCTTTCTTAAGTCGGTAGAGTGTGATTTGAGGGAGATTTGGCTGCTATTTCTAGTAGATCGAGTGACCACGTAGAGCTAAACAAGAATGTATGCGAATGATTACGAAGAAATATGTGCTTCTCATAAACGAACGTAGATCTATGATCAAAGGCATTCCACCCATGACCATCCCATCTTTTATTTTCAGGTATAGTGTACCCCGGACTACATTATCCAATGAGTCCATTCAGCAAAAAAGAAAATAGAGTAGAGTGTGACATGAGGAAGATTTGGCTTTAAAAGAAGGTGGGATGGTCACGGTTGGAAAAGGCGGGATGGTCACGCTCTTAAAAAAGACTAAATGGTCACGGCTGGAACGCTGTTAAAAATACTAGATGGTCACAATTGGAACGCTTTTTAGAAATACGGGATGGTCACGGTTGGAACCCTTTAGAAAAAAGACAGGATGGCCACGGTTGGAACATTTTTTCAAAAAAACAAAAACGGGTCGCGCATCCGAGCACGTGCGCAAAGGAAACGTACGGGTTATTTTTTTTTTTTTCCATTTTTAAAATGTTCTGTTACAGAGACAACAATCTCTGTGATAGCCATAACAAAACATGCCGTGGTTCTGCCGACGATGACAATAGAAAAACAAACAATTTAATTAAATGGTAACAACACTGAAAGATTCTTACGTCGCTAAAATAATTTATACAAACTATTAATTTTTGAGGTGGGTTTTATTTGGTCCGTTTTCGTAATTAAAATCTTTTCCGAATGACTACTGTAGTCCGGCCATGTGTTTACTGTGTTGGTAAATAGGTTGGATAAAAGACAAAACAACAAATGTTACCTTTCTGAGCCGGAGCTAAGTGTGTCGTATGCGTGGTCTTCCTCCATCGTTTACAATTGTAGTTCCGCACTTAAAAAAACCAAGAAATAAATATAAAAATTATAAAGTTGATGTAAAGTGGAGAAAAAAATTTGTTTTCATTGTATATTTACACTTAAAAATATTGAAATATTTATAAATGTAAAAATATTCTCTTTTAGATAGAAATATATATATATATATTTAACGATTAAATTAAAAATTATATTCAGTGCTCTTATAGCAGCATGTAGCCAAAGCAATTATTTTATTATATTAGTCTTTAAGTCTGTCTTATAGCTATTTTTTCTAAAATATTTATGTTGTATTTTTTTTATTAGTCTATAAAGGACAGACAGTAGCCGTAGCATTTCCACCTGTTCTTAAACTATGTAGATGTTACGAATAACTAATAAGGTTTAATGCGGTTTATGTTCAGTTTGAGTTAGTACTAGTTGAGGGTAGAAATGAATTAAGTCTGTTTCGCTTGACACAAAGGCTCCCATATTATAAGATAGAATAAATTAGTGATGGCTATGCCTTTCCCAAGGGTAACATCGGCGTAAGTGAAGCTAATTGGCTTCAAAAGGTGCTCGACACAGCACTGCGAACTGGGCCTGCAGAGAGCTAACCACCTGCTGTCCGCCACTCGCCCTTAATTAAGTAATTATAGATTTGCTACAATACATAACTGGTAACAATATATTGGTTGATTGGCAAAGTCGACCTCAGCGGGGGTTTATCTCGGAACGTAAAGGGACAAAAATGAGTATATATGGTCGCTCGACCTGCTAAAAATAGCAGCCTCAAATCACACCCTACCATCTTTTAAAAAGGGACACATTGGATGTACAAAAAGGACGGGATGGTCACAGCTAGAATGTCTTTGATCATAGATCTGCTGAATCGTGGCTGACATTGAACGAAACAACAGAATACTGTAACACACTTTGCCATTTTTGCTTACTAAACACCTGTATTTAATTATCAGATGTCATGTGGTTTTATAACACGAGTAGATGCGTAAATACAAGTTTCCATCATTCTTCCTCCAAAGAACGGTTCTTTAATGTTGATCCATTCAGAATTATGAGACATTTTCACTTTTCGGCGTGGAGAGCGAGGTAGGCAGTTTTATATTGAGTGGGATAAAGATATTTGGGTGAGATTGATATATTAAGTGTTTATTAGAACTTCTACAAGTTGATAGTTGACCGGGGGGGGGGGGTAGGTCAGAGAGACGATGTAGTTTGGGGGAGGAAATCTTCGAATGGCTATGGAATTTCCCAAAAAAGTACAATACCGGACTAAATGCCTTACAATATTTAGACTCATCTCTTTACCTTCTAAATTGAAATTCCGCCGGGATCGAGTTTGCTCCCACTAGAGTCAACAGTACCAGTAATATATTGCTTTGAACAGTTGACTACACGCCCTCCCCAACAAAAATTGGTTTTGTGCCTAATCAAAAATTGTCTTACTTCACAATTTTATAGGCATGCCAGTAAATGCCGGTTCGTTCGTAAAGCAACTGTCTACACAATTAGAACAGTGATTCAAATTTAATGTTCCAAAAATGTTTATGGAGTTTATTTTATATTTTAAAATATATGAAATAATAGCTAAAATAACTAAGAATTTACTCTGGATTCTTTCTTTTTTTAACAACAAATATAACAGCATGTTCGCACTTTCGTTATTATCAAAATTAAGGCGGCGAATTGACAGAGTTGTTAGCACGTCGGAGAGAATGCTTTGTAGTATTCGTTCTGAGTTCAAATTACGCCGAGGTCAACTTTGCCTTTCATCCTTCCGGGGTCGATAAAATAAAGTACCAGTCAAGTACTGAGGTTGTTGGTCTTGTGCCTATGTTAGAAAGTTATTATTGAAGGTGAATAGAAGTGGAGGAGTGAAAAAACTATCAAGTAACGAACTAAATAAATGCCCTCCAGTAATTAGGTAATTAATTTCGTCCTTCTATGTTTTGAGTTCAAATCACACTATGTCCCAATGCGTCTTTTATTTTATTTCCTCCAAAATAGAATCGATAAAATTATTACCAACTAAGTATTCAGGTCGATGCAAATGACTACAATCCTCGCCCTAAATATTTGTGGCTTTGTGTTATTTAAGATATTATCACGTGGTGTTCATAAAACGTAAATTAGCAGAAATGTACCGGGAATCATTGTTAGAAAAGAATTGAAAACTAAAAGGAGAAAATAGGAATTGCCGATAAAACTGCCCGAGAGCGCTTATGGGGGATGGAGGTAGCAAGAGTTAAATAGATATGGAAATAGAGGGATGAGAAAAAAAGATAGATATAAATGCAGTACAACTTATATAGCTGTATTTGTTTAGAAAATAAATTGATTTGAGACTGAGTGTTGGAACTGAAGCAATTACATCGGGGAAGAATCATTTTAGCCTTTTAAAAACACAGAAAAACTAATCTATTTATTACAGGTTTTACGTTTTTTTAAATGGCTAAAATGACTCTTCCACGATGTAATTACTAACCTACGTAGCAATTTCATACATTTTGTTAATGGTATACATTTTACTAAATTACACCGGTTGCTGATACAATTCTTTGTATTTATTTTTTTTTCCTCCTCCCTTTCTTTCACTAAATGATAAATAATATCGAAACACTTTTACAGCCGCAGCAATAACCACTTCAGATTTGTTTGGTTTTATTTTATCGTTTTCTTTTGTTTAATGCCTTCAGAAACATCGCTTCAATACTACGTAGTGGTTTACGAGATTGAAAATGTCTTACAAAATATTTCATTAACGTTGTCCGAATCTGCGGCTCTATGATGGTTGCTGTAAGTTTGTTTTGCCGTCTATCTTCTCAAAAACACTTCTTCATTCAGTCCCAAACCTTCAGTCGCACCTTTGCTGCTCTCACTAGCTTTTCCAATTCGGGTTCATTCCTCTCCAACTGGATTAGGTTGATATTTCCTTCCTATCCAGTACACTAGCTTTCTACAGTCTTATTACTTGAAATGTTGTAAGTATGCGGCTTTAGCGTTTCTATAATTTGTGTATATAGATAATATATTACATATATATATATATATATATATATAATTGCTACAAACAAACTCACATGTGTTGATTTTTTTTTTCCATTTGCGGATGAACTTCCGCAATTAGATTAATGATTTTCGAATTAAATATATGTTATGAAAATTATTTGTTTTTATCGTTTTGAAATTTGTTGTCTCTTATAAACCGCAATAAATTGGCACAAACATTTCTCACATTTATGAGAACATATATATATATATGTGTGCATATATATATATATATCTGTGTGTATATATATATATGTGTATGTGTGTATATCTATATATGTGTATATATATATATGTGTGTATATATATATATATGTGTGTGTATATATATATATATATGTGTGTATATATATATATGTGTGTGTATATGTGTATGTGTATATATATATACATATATATATGTGTATATATGTATATATATATACGCGTCTGTATATATATGTATGTATATATATATATACGCGTGTGTATATATATATATGTGTGTATATATATGTATGTATATATATATATATGTATCATCATCATTGATGATGATGATACATATATGTATGTGTATATATAATTGGGAACCTTCTTACAGATGTGTTTCGGAGATGATTGTCTCTTCAGAGAAGATGTACCCCGACTCTCCAGCCACCCATAGAACCTTAAGTTCAATCATTATATATAGCAGTCACACAACACGATGTATCATTAATGAACCGCCTGATTTGCTTATAATATGTTTGTTGGCTATGTAATTGATTAAATATTATATATTTATATAGAACACAGGTAAGCCATGTAAAAGTTGTATGTACTTTAGTTTTATGTAATTAAATCCAGAGTAACTATTGATGCATATCAAGATTTTCACCCTTACAAAACATTTCCTTTTGACTGAATAATTTCTGAGATAAGAAATTATAAGTAATTATTATAATGATATTATTACTCGAGCTAGTGTCTTGGTTGTTATAATCACAATGTTTCAGCCTAACATAGATATGAACACCATATGGGAGAGAGCCTTAATTATGAAAGAAAGAACATTAAGCTTAAGACCATAAATAAATAAAAAATAGAGTAAAGTTTAAAGCTCCTAATTTCCATCACCTAATTGTCTTATGGGGCAATAGCATAGTCAATATAAGCGTTTGTTAGGTGTAGTAGTTTACCTGGTGGGCATGAGTTCAATTCCTTGGTTAGTGTATTTATATATTCTAGTTTAAGCAGAACAAGCAAGTGACATCACTGATAACTAATACGGGGATACCTTGGGCATGGGTTCAGTTTGAAATTCCGAGAAAGTTACTGAATGCAATAGACCTGTGAAGAAGGCCGGAGGGGTAGGTACAATGGCCAAAATGTGATTATAACAACTAAGATGAGGGCACTAGTCTGAATATAAACCAGTGTATAACGTATCCTTTTCAAACTTGTATTGTCAAAAATAAACTCTGTTGTATTTCACATCAAACTTGTGTCTCTTTACCTTCAGATGACAATCAGGATAGGGCGGAATGGCGAAGACATCAGAAGAGGTTCTGTTGATCATAAACCATGTTCGCCACAAGAAGATGGACGGTTCAGTTTATTTGATGGGGGAGCGCCTCGCCTGGATGCAAGTGCACAAAAATTCCTTTAGTATCAGCCATCCATACTCAGACATTAAAGGTGAGAACATGTGGCATTATCTTAACTTTTCATACCTGTCAAACTGTTGTAATTAATAAATTAGACATTAGAGAAATGTATTTCACACACAATTTAATTGTAGTCATAACCACAAGGCATCATCGTTTTTATGTCTGCTTTTCCATGCTGACATGGGTTGGATAGGACATTCTGTCGGATGCCAACCATTTTAGTTCCCTCTTATGACACGGAGGGATTGAAAGGTTTTCTGGTTGACCAGTGATTCGACGATATGTACAGGAGCAGACATGGCTGTGTGGTTAAGAAGTTCGCTTCGCAACCACGTGGTTTCAGGTTCAATCCCACTGTGTGGCACCTTGGGCAAGTGTCTTCTACTATAGCCTGAAGCTGACCAATGCCTGGTGAGTGGAATTTTTTTAATGGAAACTGTGTGAAAGCCCTGGTGTGCGTGTTTGTCTTCATGTTGATATGGCTTAAGCAGCCCGTGTCATTTGTTTAGGTCCTGCAGCTTAGCGGCTTGACTGGTAAAGATCAGTGGAATAACTCCCATACTTAAAAATAAGAGTTGGCATCGGGAAGGGCATCTGTCTATAGAATACTACCTCAAAAAATCTCGTCCAGCCCATACCAGCATGGAGAGGTGGATGTAAAAACGACAATGATGATGGTGGTGGTGATGATTTTATTTATGGTTTCTTTATTAGTTTATTTTAATCTCAATTTTTTTTGTTTTGTATTTTCTCAGTACAAAAAATTTCCCCAGGTTCTAAAGAGAAAGTTCAGCTGCAGATTTTGATGCACGATGGTACCGCCAATACGTTCCACTTCAACCATTCGCAGGGTCGTGAAGCACAGGTCAGGGATAGGGATGCTATTAAGGAACTTCTCCAGCAATTATTACCACAGTTTCGACAGAAGGTTAACAGCGAACTGGAGGAGAAAAATAAGTAAGTCAACACAATTATTAATGGAGACTTCTTCATTTGTTGAATTACATGAACATTGTTTGATTTCTGGCAGCAGGGGGAGGTGCAGTACCCATCACCCCTTTTTCAGGGCCTCTGAGACTGGTGGGAGGGAGGGAGATAACCTCAGACCAGAGACATGGCCCGAATGCTTGCAACAGAGTGGACCCCACTAAAGGCACCGAAGGTCCAGCTGGTGGTGTTAAACCGGGTGACGGATTAAGTCTACCATGAAAGTAGGCCACGGCTGGATTTGAACTCAGAACAAATATGCTGTCTAGAGCGCACCGTTCAGCACAACAGACCTTTGAATATAACTGGTATTTATTTTATCACACTCCTACCACTTGGAAGAATCTGTCGTAAAATCAAACCTGACAAGATTTGAATTCTGGTCTAGTGAGGTCCTAAACTAGACTATTCTGGTCTAGTGAGGTCCTAAACTAGACTATTATGAGTGAAATTTCTGAATTTGCAGACTCATCAGACCTATGCTAGCATGGATAAATATATTTATGGACATAAAAGAAAAAAATAATAAAGAGACAAAAATCAACAAAGATAATTATATTTTTATCATATAAAAATGTTTTCTATTTCTTTTTTTATCTTTCAGGCTTTTGCAAGAGGATCCAAAACTCTTCCAGCTCTACAAAGATCTTGTTGTTAGCCAACTGATGTCTGCTGAAGAATTTTGGGCTAACCATTCAGCAGTAAGTATATATGGCATGGCATATGCTCTCTCTCCAAACCTTTGGCCCAGCACCAAGCTAGATCTTCCCTTATCTCTTGTATAATGTCTTCTGCTTCTAAAATACGACCCCTACCTGAAACCGCCCCTGATTCTATAATAAAAAAAGAAAAACATTTGTTTTAAAGTATTCATATTTAAATTTAAACTTTGTATTATAATTTTATATATGAACTTTTTGTTAAGTTATATTCCAAACACTAACTTAATAATGAGAAATTTAGTTATTTTATTAAATCCCTCCAAATTCTTGATTATTTTCAAAATTAATTGAAAATCATAGCCAGTGTATTTCATTAGAAATATGGTAAAGAAAGGTTAACCCTTTTGGTACCAGCCTGCCTGAAACCACCCCTGGTTCTATGATAAAAAATCCATTTGCTTTAAAGTGTTCATATTTAGATTTAAACCTTCCATTATAATTTTATGTAAGAACTTTTTGTTAAGTTATGTTCCAAA
>JAOPJM010001042.1:5612195-5637315 GCA_027124095.1 Muusoctopus leioderma | reverse complement strand
CAACCCCAGTACTTGACTGGTACTTTATTTTATCAACCCCGGAAGGATGAAAGGCAAAGTTGACCTCGGCGGGATTTAAACTTAGAGCGCAGTGAGACAGAAAGCATACCGTAAGGTATTCTGTCCGACACGCTAATTCGATCGTTTCTAACACAAGCACAAGGCCAACAATCCCCAGCACTCCACTGGTACTTTATTTTATTGATCCTCAGAAGGATGAAAGTCAAAGTTGACCGTGGCGGGATTTGAACTCAGAGAGCAGTGAGCCACAACAAATACTGCAAGGCATTCTATCCGACGTGCTGACTCTGCCAATTAGATGATGATGATGATTCTTAAAATTGGCACAAGGCCACAGATTTGAACCCAAAATATAAAGGGTTATAACTATATACCACAAGTCTTTAGTCCAGCACTATCAATTCTACCACTCACCACCCTAATAATAATAATAATTGTTTCTACCATAGGCACAAGGCCAACAACACGAGTACTTGACTGGTATCTTATCTATCCCGGAAGGATGAAAGGCAAAGTTGACCTCGGCGGGATTTGAACACAGAGCGCAGTGAGCCAGAATTAATACTGCAACACATTCTGTCCGATGCGCTAACCCCTCTGCCAATACGCCGCCTAATAATAATAATAATAATAATAATAATATGAAGATACAAGAATGGAAAATGAGTTTCATGGTAGTAAAAATCTAGAAAATTTGAAGCTTGAGCCATAATGTAATGCAAGTTTGGGTCAAATGAGGTTTATGTGTTAGTCGCGGTGAGGTGGACGACACTGATCAATCAAAGTATTAAAATAGGGGTAGTGATACTGCTGGCCATCAAACTTGATTGTTTTGTTTGCTTGCTCGCTCACTCCCTTGGTTTGCTTTTTTTTGTTTTTTCTCTCTCCTCCATTTTCAGTGTGTGATCAAAAATGCATTTTTCAACAGTTTTAAACACCCCCACCCAACACACATTATATATATACATATATATATATATATATATATATATATACATATATACATACACACACACACACATATACAAACATACACATGTATTTTACAAAACCACCAAATTCTTCAAAACAGTTGGATGATCCCAGTTATCTCTGCGAAGACTAGTGAAGTGGTCCTAGTAGGTGTATTTGAAGTCTAGTCAGATGCTGATAGTTATCTTGAAGGTTTCTTTAACCGTTCCCCATTAGCTTTTACACCGCCCTTCTTTCTACGTTCCAAACAATGGCGTGTCTTACACAATTTGTCCACATACGCCTCAATTAAAGCTTTGATTTTGGCTGGGTTAATGTTTCCACTCTTGCTGTGACAGATCTGAAATATAAAGACAGTTAAAGTGTTATATATGTGTGTGAGTGTGTGTAATTAATACATACATACATATATATACATATATATAAAACGATGATGATATTATACATATATATATATACATGTGTGTGTGTGTGTGTGTGTATATATATATATATATATTCCCATACTAAAATCAGTATGGTTGGTGACAGGATGGGCATCCGACCGTAAAATGCTGCCTCAAGAAATCTCTGTCCAACCCATGCTAGCATGGAAAAACGGACGTAAAAACGATGATGATAATGATAATGATGAGGATGATGAAACAGGGTGCTATAAGCTATTTTGAATGATAATCTATCTCTGACAATACAGAGACAAATATTTCTTTTTTTAAACTATAAATAAATATCCTTCAAAAGATTTTTGTCTTTGCTTTATTTATAAAACGTAAACTAGGTGTTATGAGCTATTTTGAATGGCAATGTGACAATACAGAACAAAATTATAAGATACATCACAGAGGAAATTTATTAATTCTATATAATTTCCAACTCTACACTCCCAGCTGATTTATTCTAGCTACTTTTAAGTTTATTTTTAAGTAAATGTCTTTTGAATGTTTCTCAAATAAATCCCCTTTTAAAACTGTAAATATATTTCCAGTGAAATTACACTATATACCAAGGGTCGGGAATCTTTTCAATTTGAAGAGCCAGTTTTTAACTAAAAAAAAAAAAAAAAAATTGAATCTATCGGAGCCACATAATTTATTATAAACAAAAATACATACAAGAAAATATGAATTTATCTAATTTTTTTTTTACTCAATGTGATTTTTGGCTTTGAATCTTATCAGAAATTGCTTCAATGTCCGGGTCATAAGTTGTGGAAATAATAGATAAATAAATAAAATAAAATAAAATAAAATAAAAACTTCAGAGTGCCTAAGAGCCACTTGAGATAGGTTAAAGTTGCAGTGTACACAAACATTTCTATTTAACATGTTGACCGCTTCTTGACTATATTTCTTATGAAATACATTGCCTATGTGTTTCAATTAATTTTGAAAATAACCAAGAATACTTTAGCTTTATCATTCAAGTATGTATCTGTGTGTTGGTGTAGGGAGCTATGTAATATGTCTCAGAACTGCAAAACTGACAAAAAATAACAAGACTTCAAACAGGAGTACAAGGTATGTGTTACACTGTAAGGAAGCAACAAAGAGAGGACAATCCAATGTTTCCGACAAAAAAAGGAAATAAAGAAAAAAATGGTACGTGAGAAGAATGTTAAAACGAAAACCACATGGTTAATGAGGGAAAGAAAGCGGGTCAGGTGGAAGTGTGTATATTGGTGATGGGTCAGGTAGAAGTGTGTATATTGGTGTTATGCAGTAAAAGAGTGAAGGCAAGAGGTAAGCAAATGTGCAAGATTAGTTCAATATTTTCATCACTCAGTATTTCAAATTTTGGGATTTTGATTTTTTGTTATTATGGTGTTCAGAATGTTTGTATTGAAAAAACGAAAGTATTCAATAATTTTTTCTAATATTGGCACAAGGCCAGAAATTTTAGAGGAGAGGTAAGTCTATTAAATCTACCCCAGTACTTGACTGGTACTTTGTTTATCAACCCCAGATGGATGCAAAGTTGGCCTCAGCAGGGTTTGAACTCGGAATGTAGTAAGCCAGAACGAATACTGCAAGGGATTCTCTCCGATACGCTAATGATTCAGCCAATCCACCACCCTGAAAATATTCCATAATAAAAGTATTTCAAGAACAGAAGTATTCGTTATTAAAACTGTTTACATTCTCGATTACCCCTTTGATATCTTTTATCGACATTTATATATAGTTTTTTAATTAAAGTCAGTTTAATAGGTTTCTCAAATAAATCCCATTTTAAAACTGTAAATAAATATTTTTTAAGAATGTTTTTATTACATCAAGAATCTTACAATACAAAAACAAATTTTTTTAATTATTTTTTCCTAAAATATATTTTTGGTATTTTTTTTTTCATTCTGTATTTCAAAATTTGCAATTTGGGATTTTTTGGTATTACGGTGTTTCGGTTTGTGGTTTTTGGTATTTATAAATTTTGAGATTCTGATTTTTGTACTTTCAACATTCAGGATTATGGCATGTGGGATTGTGTTGTTAGGGATTTTGATTGGCACCTGTACATACATACATACATATATATATATATATATATATATATAATATAAATGTGTAACATATCAGCATCCAGGACTCTCTCACCCATCCACCCATTTGGTTCCTGTCTGCCCCCCCCCCATCTTCAATACCCTCACATCTATATTCACTCACCACCCATCTTCTTTCCATCCATACCACCTCTTTGTTACCTCCCTAATATCTTTATTACTACTAACATTATTCTAATTAAAAATCCACCATCCCCCTTCTCTCTCACCAAACATCTCTATTATTACTAGCATTCTAATTTAATATCCACCATCCCCCTTCTCTCTCACCACCCATCATCTCCCCATTCATCCTCTCTCCTCATTCTTCCACTCTCTCCCGGCATCTTTGATACCTTCACATCCTTATTCACTCACCACCCATCCACTTCCCATCCTTACTGCCTCTTCATTACCTCCCTATTCTTCAACCCTAACATCTTTATTATTACTATTATTAAGGATCCATTATCCCCCCTTTCTCTCTCTCACCACCCAACTCACCTATTCACACTCCCGGGTCACACTCACCCTCAAGGAGCAGAGTCTATGTTCTCCCTGGTGCTGGTGCCAAATAAAATGCACACTGTTCACCTGGTATAGTGGATGACGGCCAAATGGAGACAGCATAGGGTAGAGAGAACCCTCTAGTCATATCATGGACATGACAACCTCTCTAGTGTTGGTACCATGATAAAATGTACCCAGTACACTCTGTAAAGTGGTTGGCAATCGAACAAAAAACATAGGGTAGAGAGGACATGACAACCTTTCTAGTGTTGGTACCACGATAAATGCACTCAGTACACTCTGTAAAGTGGTTGGTGATAGGAAGGGCATACAGCCATAGAAACCAAGACAAATGAGCGAGACGTGGTCCCCAGACCTGTCTTGGAGAGTGGTGACTCCAAACATGAACTGACTCAATTCGAAATCACCCGTCCAACCCATGCCGGCATGTAAAACGATGATGATGATGATGATGATGAAAGTTACATTACCGATGTTGCTAGTAGTGGAAGGAGAAACAAAATTCTATAAACACCAGATGTATTTTCAAACTGTTCATAGTAAATATGAAGTGTATATATATATATATATATATATAATTTACAACTTTAGATAATATATATATGAAGTGTAGAAATAATTTCAAACGATTGTATAAAAATTAGATAATATATATATATGAAGCGTAGAGATAATTTCAGACAATTGTATATAAATACATATGATATGTAGATATGCTTTTTGGACGTTAACTAGTATGGACAGTAGGTACATGATATAGGTGCTATAAATTATACATATATTTTGAAACTTTACATAACAACATGAAGAAAGATTTCTCAATAAAAATTGAGAAATTGAAATTCTCTAGTCTATCACTCAAGTAATATCCTTAGCCTATGTTCAAAGTTCTCGACTTGTTTTCTACAAGCAATCATGAGAGTTTGGCCCATACATGGATTCTCTGCTCTTAATGAGACATAAGATCCCGCTTCCGGTGTTGATATAACGAAGTACCAGTCAAGTATTGGGGTTGATATAACGAAGTACCTATATTAGAAACAATTAATTAGACATAAGATCTCTCTTTTAGCCTTGTCCAGTAATGATTTCCTTAGCTTCTATCAAGGCGACATTCAGGTTTAAATGGTTTGCCTGTTTCCTCGTGAGGTTATTCACAGCCTCCCCAAATCTATCTCGGTAATCAGATGAAATAATTAAATTATATACACCCATACGTTTTACATATTATTGAAAGGTATCCAACTGTCGGAAGCTCCGTAGTTCTTGTGGTGAATGGCAGTACACAACCTTCTGTAATACATTAATTACGTAACTCTAATGACGGTACACAACATTCAGTAATACATTGTTAGTTGTATCATACAACACTTAAATATTCAATCATGACTACATTTGAGAAAAGAGATAAATAAATGTTATCTACTTCAATTTTTGGCATTCCTATACAATAGCGTCGGAAATTATCTATTTCGCCAGAAGCGGTAATTTTGTCGGATCTATGTTTTAGACATTGAAGATTACGATTCAGGAAAAAAAATACAAAAAATTACAACCAACTCCCACAGATTTTGGATGTTTTAAACATCTTAGATGTAATCTCACTGCCTAAAATGGACTTCAACAAGATCGAAATGCTAATGGACATGCAAAACAATACTTGATGTTGTTAGATTGACAATTTCTTGCAAACTATACAAGGTTACCTACAAAGACTTAACAAGTGCTTCCAATCTTCCCCAAAAATACCCCTTTCTATGTCCCTTCAATGTCGTTATCGATATGCTGACTACAAAATGACGGCATGTCAACATTTCTGAGTGTGATGACATTTGAGCAAAGCTTAGTGGATTTGATCTTCAGTTTTGTAGTCCATTTTGCCTGATCGCAGGCCTAAATGGGCATTAAAAATTAAATAGAGATTTTTTGTTGTGGCAATTCCGTTCTTCTCATGCCACATAATGAGGAGCTTCTGGGATTATATCTTATTACAATGGCAGTTTCAATACTAAACATTGTGAGAGGGTAATTTGAAATAACAAGGGGGGGGGGGGGAATGTAAACTGGGACTGAGACGAAGACAAAACATGTGCATTCTATGTGGCAAAACAGACATATTGTATGTATTTTCGAATTTTGCCACGAAACATATATATATATATATATGGGACTAAGCCAACTTCATGGCTATTTGCAGAGAATGCCATGGAAAGGAACACATTTTTTCATCACATTTACAATGGTTTCCAGTCTTCGAAATAATAATTTACAATATCTTTCACTTTGAAATTTCAATATGCCGAAATATACACTTGTGGTTTTCAAGTACTAAACTTTCGTTACCATAGTTAAATAGTATATCACAGTGATCACCATATCTAATTTGAAAACTTCATTAAATAATACAATTTAATAGAATTGTTTTTTGGGGTGAGGAGGCATTGTCAGCAGTGAAACCCGACCCACAAATATTGTTAATACACCCGCAAATGAAAGAACAATAACAAACAAATAGAAAATATGCAAGAACAACAAAGAATGGAAAATATGTTTTTTTTAATATTTATTTCAGAAAACCAGTGTCGGCCACCAGCCTAGCTCAGATATATCTGGCGCTAGTGCCCCTATTTTTCAGTAATCGTGATAACTGAGAAGTTTATCTCGAACGTCTTCATGCACCCTTTAAAGCATACAACGTTGTCGACGACGATAAGCAGAAATCATATTTACGTTCGTGGGTCTGTCATGAAACGACTTAATATACCAAATATTCGGTCATGAAAAACAAAACAAAGTTTCATATGAAATAATTACTGGAAAATTGTCCAAACATTTCAACAAAAAGAACTTGCATTACGAAAACTACAGTCGTTGTGGTAATTCTATCAGTAAGTATATATGAATCAAATAAAAATGAAATTGAAGTTAATTCTGTATTCATTAAAAACTTGTATGAAGAAATCGGAAATAAATGTTATATTTCAGCACAAATCAATAATAAATTGATTAAATTCGAATTAGATATTGGCGCTACTAGAACTTTAATGTAAATACATGCAAAAGTATCGGGTCAGCACCATTAGAACACGTATCGATAAATTTAAAGGCTTATAGTAATATAAATATTTCAATTAAAGGAAAAATTCGAAACACACAATGACAAAACTTGTAAACGATTCTGAAATGGGTTCAAATTTATTCGGAATGAATTGGTTAAAAGTATTTAATATGTCACCGATATCTATACTAATTTTTTTTCTTTCTTTTCCTTGTTTCAGTCATTTGACGGCGGCCATGCTGGGGCACCGCCTTGGAGGGTTTTAATCAATCAGATCGACCCCTGTACTTATTTTTGAGACTGGTACTTATTCTATCGGTCTATTACTGAACCGCTATATAAATAGACAGATACGAAGACAAACACACACACATATGTATACATATATATACGACGGGCTTCTGCAGTTTCCGTCTACCAAATTCACTCACAAGGCATTGGTCGACCCGAGGCTATAGAGTTGAACATTTTTTTTAAAGTCCTGTAATGATTCAGCAGGAAATGCCTAAAAACAGGGTTTTTTGCAGCTTATTTATTATGAAATTTACAGGTAAGAAACACAAGTGTTTGAGGTATTTTCCCACAAAAATAGTTCACTTTCAACATATATATATATATATATATATATATATATATATATTTCAGTGATTCATATTAATTTGATGATACAGTACCGTGTGGAACTGTATCCTACAGGATGTTAAGAGTTTAAACAATATAAGTCATTAAGTAATGTTATTTTTTTCCTCAATGCATAATTATTACTAATTAGCTTTTAATTGCTCCTTGCATTAAATATTTTAAACACTAACTGAACTCTTTTTCTTGCACGAGGCCTAAAATGTGGGAAAATATAAATATGTGAATGAGTTTATTATGAATGAGTGTCTGTGTTGTTCTGATCGAGCAGAACTATGGTTAAAGACATTCCAGCCATGACTGTCCTGTCTTTTTGAAGGCATGTAGGGCTGCATTGTCTAACATGTCCTCTCCTTATTTAAGATGGCAGAGTGGTGTGATTAAGGGGAGATTTAGCTGCTATTTCCAGCAGGTCGAGTGACCATGTTGGGGCTCTCTTGTGTGTGTGTATATATATATATATATATATATATATATATATACATACACACACACATATATGTGTGTGTGTTTGGTGAGCCTCCATCCCAGATAGTGTAAAAATGTAGAATGTGAATGTCTTTTCGTGTCTGGTGCTTAGAACCAGTTTCATTGCATTAAGACTGATGCGAGACACATGTTCCCCTGGATACCACATTGGTCTATCTCCAGTTAACATTTTTTTCCTGACAACTAGGTACAATGTACATGGGATTAAGTGTACTGCCAACAACTATAATGATATGCTTGTAATGGATATGAACTCATGCTCTGATTGAGCAAGCGTATGATCAAATGCATTCCAGCCATGACTATCCCATGTTTTTTCGGGTGTTGTGTGTCTCAGACTACATTATCCAATGCATCTTCTCATTCTTTTTTTAAGAAGGCAACGTGTGATTTGAGGGAGATTTGACTGTCATGTTTAGCAGGTCGAGCAACCACATAGTGGCTCCTCTCATTAAACTCAAGTCATGTGAACTGGTAATCTTATACCCTATCCAACTGGCCATCTTGATATATATATATGTGTGTGTGTGTGTGTGTGTGTATATATATATATATACAGTTAATTTAAACTGAATATCTTTCCTCGGGCCCTGAGGTTCACGCCACTGTCAGTTGCAAGGGAACGAATTCATATTAAATAAATAATACACTCTACTCTCTGTATTGAGTACTCTCTTCCATTTTTTTCATTTACAAACTGTATCTTTTGAATATATATATATATATATATATATTTACACACATATATATGTATACATAAGATTAGATCACATAATGGTTGGCTGAGATAGTTGTCATTTCTGGCTTGCAAAGTCATTCTTATATTGTATTGTGTGTTAAAAGAAAACAATGATAAAAAAAAATCAACCATGTTTTAACTGTATAACATCTAACAACATTTGCCTTTCATCCAGCTCTTTACATTCCGAGTTCAAATCTCACTGAGGTCAGCTTTACCTTTCATCCTTTTGGGGTCGATAAACAAAGTACCAGTCAAGATATAATCAACTATTCCCCTCCCCCAAAATTTCTGGCCTTGTGTCTATATTAGAAACAGTTATTATTATTGTTAGTGCGTCAGACAGAATACCTTACAGTATTCGTTCCAGTTTGCTGCGCTCTGAGTTCAAATCCTGCGATGGTCAACTTTGCCTTTCATCCTTCCAGGGTCGATAAAATAAAGTACCAGTCAAGTACTGGGGTCGATTTAATCGACTTACCCCTCCCCTAAAATGTCTGGCCTTGTGCCAATATTTGAAAGAATTATTATTATTATTAATCGTTCTGGTTCAATGCGCTCTAATTTCAGATTTCGCTGAGGTCAACTTTGCCTTTCATCCTTCTGGGGTCGATAAAATAAAGTACCAGGCAAGTACTGGGGTATTGTTGGCCTTGTGCTTATGTTAGAAACAATTATTATTATTATTCAAGGTTTTATAATACATGAAGAGTTTTCTTGTTTTGGAACAAGAATTAGGTACACCTTAGAGAACGTGCATAGAGTGTTCAAGGTTAGCAAAAAAATTCAATGGAAAACATACATAAAGTTATTTAGGGTTAACAATGATGTTGAATGTTAATAAAGGCTGAGTGATAATGCCCTATCAATGTTTACAAATCCTAGTATTGCTATGTTCTGAAACGTGCCTATGTCTACCCCTATAGGCAATTTATCAATGTCTTTTCCCGTGTACCTGTGCAGCATGAACCACAGCATCCCGAGACCCCCTTGTGGTGAGCACTTGCAGCAGATGGACTTCCTCGCCAGCTGAACCTGTCCCTTCCATAAGTGTGAAAGAGTATACGCTCCAATTTAGTCAGATGTTTCCTGGAACAAGGTACAACGATCAGGCGGTAGTACATCAACGGAGCGATATAGATGTTAGCTACGTCCACCCAACGTTTCAAGGACAGCTTCATCTCAGCACATTTCTGAGTGAAACTGGCAACCCTGCTTATGACTTCTTCACAGTTTTTATCCAGCTAGAGGTCTGGTACAAACTAGACACCAAGCATCTTAATCGGACCCTCGGTTCAGCGACAGAAACTGCCGCCCCACATGGACTTTCCTCTACAGCAGCCGAGCTGCAAATCCACCAAGTTGTCGCGGTTAATACATGCTCCCGTTACTTCCTAGTACTCCTCCAGAAGGGTGCAGACCACCTCGATTTTCAATGTGTTCGATACCATGCCGGTAATGTGGTCTGCGTACGTAGATACTGCTCTCCTGTGTCCTAGTGGAAGCAGAATACGTCAACGTCTCTAATCCCTGCAGCAAAGGTTCCAGCGCTATCACATACAGGAGAGATGAGAGAGAGCATCCTTGGTGGACCGAGTGCGCAATGCGAAACGGTTCCGGGAGGTGGACATTTAGTTTGATCACCGAACAAATGCAACTGTGCATTGTAGCGATCTAACCTCTGAAAACGGGGCCAAAACCAGTTGCTCTTAGTCAACTATCGCTACCTGGTCGTTGTCCTATGTCGTACACTTTAGACTAATCTAAGTTGATCAGAGTTCCACCAAAGTCAAATCTATTGCCGACCTGCTCTACGATTTATCGCACGAGGCACAGGTTATCGTGGATAGATCTACCGGTGATCGCACACGTTTTTACTTCTCTAACTAAACCAGTGATGACAAGCGCCAACCTTTTGGCGAACACCTTTGCCACAATCTTTAAGTCTGCGTTGAGCAGATTTATGAGCCTCAATTTGACTATTATATCCCAATTGTTCGGGTCCTTCCTCAGCAGCGTCACCCATTCTCGGCTTACACGACTTGGAGTGTTCCCAGTCTGCTACTAGTTGCAATAGACAGCTTCCAAAACATTAGCGAACAAGTCTGGCCTGTAACAATGAAGTTTGTAAGTGGTTCTTTTGAGCAAGACAGATGGGACTAGCAAATCTTTCGCTAGCGTTGCTAACTAAAAAGAGGAAATAAATATACATGACCTACCAGAGGAAAACAATCTACGTGGCAGAGATATGTGAATGAAGAAAATACCTCTTTACCTGAGGTCTTTATTCAAGAGCGAGCACGGAGAAAGGTCACATATTTCTGCATCTCTAAAAACACGGGTTTTCCTTATTCCCTCAAAGCAATAACAAGAGGTAGCCCTGGCCGATGTGTAGAGTGATATCTTTTCAATCAGTCAGTGTTCGGCTTATGGGGACGTATGCCTGGTTTTCAAACTGAGGACGGGGTGAGAAATCAACAAGATCTGGTGCGTCATACACGTGCCTATAGGCATGTGTCACAACACGTTGGACTACGCAATACGAGGGTCATGGAGAAGGGAATTAGCGATGATGTTGAACCTTGGCTTCTCATCGCTTTGTTGCAGAGTACGGGCAGGTGATGAGTGCCGAGGTAACAAGGAATGACATGTGGTTGGGTGGAGTCTGTGTAAATATACAAGTCCTAATGACCCGAAGAAGACCACAGTGCCATTCCGGAGTGGTGTCTCGTCGTGTGTGTGGAAAGAAAAGCTATGAAACTGGTGGTGCAGGCCACAAACAGTTTGCAGAGACAAATAGCAGGCAACAGAAACTGCTGTTCTCAAAGTACCACTGGTCGAGGCTCCGGAAATAGCGGAAGTGATCACTTCGTTCTCAGTCCCAGAAGTCCACGATAAAGGCACCTCGCTGCTGGCCATAATCAGCACCACCCCATCGTCTTGTGACGATGGGAAGATAGACAATGAAGAGTTCTAGCAGATTGTCGAGAGCAGTGTGAAAAGAAAATATGGTAAAAGATTCCTAAAAACAAAAGTGCACTCTAAAGAAAAATGAGTAGAAAGTGCGCGGAGGAGTCTATATTTTCCTGGAAACGTATGAAGTTTACACTTCTTCGAATAGCAAACGACTGATTGAAGGACGATCTAAATGACTTAGAAGAATCTCTGGACAAAGATCAAGCGCTGATTTGCGACGAAGTGAGCTCCGATTATGTGGAGCATGAAGCGATAAGCTGCCTGTGATAAACACCTTACAGTGTTATGAACTTCTGTACCTTGTATGTCGATATAAAGATATTCTTTCTTAATTCCATATTCATAATAATGTCTAGGTAGTTTACCGTTATTTTTATGTATGCATGCGCTAGCTTTGTTGTTTTCAGTGACAGAGTGCTGTAAATGTTTGTCTATTGAGCTGATGTTTGGTCTTGTTTGCATGTTTCCCAATACATACTGTGAATGGACCAAGACTGCCTAGCCACAGACAATGTGATCTTTTGTTTCTTAATACTGAATGCAGAATCTGAAATTATTGTCTGTCACTTTGTAGATTATATTTTTGAATAATTCCTTGGGTATAAGCTCTGGGCTTATCAATGATTATAAAGACTTCTGTTTCCGCTTTTAGACCAGCGCTGGTAAGCCATTTTTGTCATGCCACGATTAAAGATTGTGTGATGCTGCTGTCTTCTAGTACTGTTTGTTTTAATGAGAAATTGGTTCTAGTATATGTATAGCTCAATCTGGAATATCTATGAAGCTTCTCAGCTACAATGTAATATTTTTTCAAGTGTACGTGCAGTCTAGCAGAGATTAAGGGTGCCAAAGCTTTATATAATGTTCATAGCACTTTTTAGTGTTGGTCTGTTCAGGGTTTTTGAAGATAAATGTTATCCTTCTTATAATAACGATACTGATGTTATATATGTTGGTCCAGCATTCTTCTAGATATTTCACCTAGACATCTGACAGGCTGTCGATTAGTAGAAATTTCAGCCAGGTATTTGGAACTCTAACGATTCCAGAGTTCACTTTTTTGTCGATATGTTTCGTTATTCCTACTGTTTTATTTTATCCTTTCTCGAGTTTTCTTTGTAATATTTATCCTCTGTGTTGTAACTTATAGATTTTTCTCATATGCCCCCCAATATTCTATATGTCTAGTTCTGTTGATAATTACTTAATCTCTATTATGTTATTTTTCTATTCTTTTACACAGAGCTTTGGAGTTTCTTTCAAGTGGTTCATTGCGTTAAAGATTTTAAACATTCAAGTTTCTTAAACCACTTAATGTGTTGTCTTTCCTAAGATATATGTAATCTCTCTCTTAATTTCTGTTACTTCCTGGATGTTATACTTCTTAAATATTTTTGTTTCTTTATTCTAATGTTCTAATTTTCTTTGACTATTTCATTCATCTGTCCTTGACTATTTTAATCAGCATTGATATAACTTTTCTACTTCTAATTTTTTTTCAGCAGTTTTTATATACTGCTGTTATTGGTTTCGAGGGCATTGACATGCCCCGTCAACTGTGTATCCATTGACATGCCCCGTCAACTGTGTATCCATTGACATGCCCCGTCAACTGTGTATCCATTTTATATTTGAAATATCGAGTGCAACTATTTCAATGCTGACGTTGACTTTTCTCTATTTTCGTAGGGACCGTTTACTTAAGAAGAGAGTTTCTCTCTTTCATAGGTGTTGCCTGAGTTGTTAGTAGTTTCTCTCTAATCTCACATCTGTTATTATTTTTGCGTCACCAAGTTTATGAATATATTTTAAGTCCACCAAATTGTTCTTCTCTGTGTGAATTTTGAGATGTTGATTCTGATGAGATTGCTTTCTAATGCAGTTATTTGAAAGTGTTATTTTTTCTGGTGTATTTACTTACAGTGTGTCTGTTTCATTTAGTGGTTCAGAGTCTTCGCATATTGCCTTGGTTTCTTGAGATTTTTGGTGAAATGTTTTCCCTATTTCTTCTATCTGATTTATAGAAAAAATATATTTACGAATTATGATAATCTATTTGGAATTAAAGATTTGTCGCTCGAGGAGGTACGTGTTTCTCCATCATTCGTTCACCTTCATAGCAATGCTACCATTTGGTTTACTGTTCTTCTGACGCGTTCCTTTTCGGTCGATGGTATTATCGCACTGACTGCTTCTGTAGAATAGACTCTTCAAGTATTTTCCTATATAAAGTTTGTCCACAAAACTTAAACTTTATATACAAAAAGTTAGATTCAAACAACGCTTATCACTTACATATTTGTGTTTTATAGTGCTGGTTATGTTTTTATATCAACCGGTTCTTCCTTGATATTTTATAACGTATGTATGATCAGCACAACAATAAAATTGTCGATTTATATCTTCACAAAATGAAATAAATATAAACCTAATTTGTTTTTACTTAAAGGTGTAGACAGAATCTTAAAGTTGAACTAGATATGTTCTACTGTGTAATACTGGATGGAAATATTGACCGGCATTTCAAAATCCAATACACCAAAATTGAGTTGAATTGTCAATTCTTCAAGCTATATAGAATACCGACTTTCTTATAATATATTGAGACTGAGAAGAACCTTGAACCCTGATAAATTAATATTACTGATTGGACGTTTTGCAGGGAGCTGTGTTAGAAATGTCCTTGTATTATCATTGCTATTATTGCGTGTAAATATTTGCGCCATTGTTATTTTGCGTCAATATTTGCATATATTGCCTAAGTGAGCGTTTATATTTGTTCATGAATTCGCCATTAATATATGTTTGATTAATGAATGTAAGAATTTAATAACACCTTGAATTCTCAAGAGATAGAAAACAGGGGGAATTGAAATGAGGTATGAAACTATGATAAATTAATAGGAAGCGAAATAAGAAGTAACGTTGGCAACTCAAAACCGGAATAATGTTATATACTTAGGAAATATATTCGCTATTGTATTACTCAACGCCATACATTACTTGGAGTGAAGAACAAAAATCTCTGGCAATAGATTGAATTATAGTCAATATTGATATTCTGTTAAGTAATTTGTATTTAAGAAAACAAAATAAAGTATTATGACATTTTGTTTTATTGCTTTGCTTTATGGAAGCAATAATGCTATTCATACTTCACTATCTCTCTGTCCTTTTTACACACTCCCTCTTAATTATTGCAGTTATTTCACGATGGCTACTCTTTAGGGACGATTACATATACTCTATATAAATACCCAATTGTAACTATATACATATACATACATGTTACCTAGCTGAATATGAATGTATTTTGAATACACATGGCTAAATCATCACTTTTCCACCACTGTAATGCGAAATATTACTTTGTTGAGATGTTCACAGATCTGCATCCGCATGTCATGGGAGTATTTGTTTTGTAAATAATTAGGAATTGTTTGGAAAAGAATTTGTAAAACAAATGCATTATTTGTAATATATGTTTATATCGCATGGCTTCAGTGCCAGAGCACTAGATTATATTCTTTATAACGTGCAGTTTTAGTCTCCTACGTTTTGAGATCAAGTTTTGCTGAACTCGAGAATACCTCAACGTCAAAATAAGAAATCAATGTAAATTTAAATTATACATATTCAAATATGTTTCATTGAGAAATTAATATATCAATGATTAAATACCTAACATTTTGATATGAGTAATTGTTCGTTGTGATGGAATGAGTCTTTGGACCATCAGCCTCAGCTTGTCTGTTTTTTGTGAAACACTTCCTTTTGAAAAGGTAGATATCCATTTATGTGGTTATATAAGCTTGTTTTTATTGTTGTTTAGCCCAGGTCAGCCTTGACCAATTAGGCATTTGATCAAAGACATTCAAGCTGTAACTATTTCATATTTTTTCCGGATCTATGTATCCTTCATTTTTTTTAAACAGTAGGGTGAGATTTGTGAGTTAATTTGCTGATCAGATCAAGCGACCACATAAAGGCTCACTCACTGGTTCATACATACTATGTATTATAGGAGTTTTAACTAAACTTACTAAATTCATTTCCGGCAGTATTATCAGCCTCATTAAGTTATTTCATTCAAAATATTTGGAAATTAGCAAAACTATACATTTTTGTAATCTTCAGAGCAAGGAGAATCCAAACATTAATGTTGGCATTTACAGCCACTTTGGATTGTTTAAATAGCCACCATAAAATACATAATTTGCGCTACCTCGGCTTCTAATCAACCTATAAACATAATTAAATACGCTAATTCTATGTTTCCTGCGTCAAGAAAACCCTTGGTGGCATCATTAGACTTCTAATTATAACATATGCTTCACTTTTAGGAATTGTTATCTTTCGGTGAAACCAGGGGCATATATACGACACTAAGTGATACAAAAAATATTCCGCTCACATCTTCCGACTTATAAACACTTCATGCCTATTATATTTTCCCAGGGACAAGAAATTTACTTGTAGTATAGCTAGATCTCCTAATTCTTCTAACACGTGATTCATTTTCAAGAAATATGTGTCTTGGCAGCAGTTCCCTTCATCTTCCTAACACTGTATGTTGTTCTGTACTTTCAGAGTATGATGATGGATGAAAGCCTTGATGACGACAACTCCAAGAAGCCTGTCGGCTGAAAACTATGCAAATTCAGCCAGGAACACTAGTAAAGGGTCAGTTGTACTGAATACCAGGATGTGGTGACAGAGCTAGGCGGTGTATATGATGGACAATGTTGTTGCAGTTTAAAGACGTCTATACAAAAGAAATGCTTCTCGACAAGGAAACAACAGGACATCGAAGCTGCTATTCTACTGCCACAAACCAGACAGTGTTACAGCGAGCCAGAGACTGCATTGAACATTTGATGTCCTCAGAACGGTATGCCGTGAAAAACTGTGGCTATAAAAAGACAAGCTCAGATATGGAAGCAGATTAATGGAACATTAATGCCGTTACAAAAACTGCGATGAAACCCTTGTCAAAGGTTCAAGGCTTCTTCTGTCAATCAGATAATGGTCATGTTTTCTTCACATTTATAAGTGGGAACTCCGAGAAGACACTCAGGCAAGCAGTAGACATTTCCCAAAATCCAGTGTTAATGACAAAATTAATGAATGTAATATCGCCATGTGATGCGCATGCAACAGATGTCAGATATCACAAGCAGTACTGGACATAACATGTGTTCTATGTCTTCAGGTATCATCCAAGTGACAAAGCCAAATCCAAGACAGCAGACCTGCCCCTGCAGATGACATGCTTGAAGTTTATCAATGCCATTCACATACAAATTTAAAACAAAACATATCTCCCCATCGACGTCATAAAACAAACATACATCTCCATGCTTAGGGGTAGCGGGGAGGCACAGAAGCACACTCTAACGCTGACAAGACAATGATTAAAGGATAAGATTCTTCAAGATTTACTAAATGTTATACAAGACAGCTAAGATAATACGCATAAGTATTGCGAACTACCCTGACGAGAAGAAAGTGTTAGACACGGATATCGAATTGAGAACGGTAGCAGACGTTCCACCAAAGTTGTACAGCCTTATATGTTGGATTTTTGGTAGGACCCGACTCGAAAAATTGCTTCAAACAGAAATGAGGTGCAGAACATTGGGCCAACTAAGACTAACATTCAGCCAGAACATCATATATTCTTTCACAATCAGAAGACAGGAACAACACCGACAGAAACAGGCAACAGACACATTCCGGACGCAATATTCCCGAGAAAATCCACAGGTTCTGGGTTTGGCACTTACCATTCATCACGATACCAAGAACAAGAAACTAATAGACCCCATTCATTCATAGAAATATTGTGTACAATGGATCAGTCGGTGGTCTTGGAAACAGCTATAGCTAATGCAGTTGTGGAAAATACAAGACTATTTGGTGGCCTGTACGTCCCACCCTTCTTCAAAATAGGAACCGTTTTGTTCTTTGCGGTTGACAATACAGACTTCGCCGAGGGTGCAGCTGATAGAAAAGGCACCACACATGGGACAATCACTGCAGTGTATCAGAAGACCAACGCCCCAAGAGATGTCACCGCACACATTCTGGAACTTAGTGGAGCAAAGAATAAATCAGTTGTCTCATATCATGTACCCATCAAACCATGTAGCAAACCAAAATTTCGACTGGTCGAGAATGCACAAGAATTCGAGAGTGACATCACATGGGGTTGCTGAGTCTTATAAACTAACCGCCCTAGACTGGATTATAGCATCTGCCCTATCTAGTAAACAGAATAATGCAGGGCAGCGCAGTATTTCTAGTTGGGTTGGATTCTAGTCACTCGTAGTATCTGGCCATTCTTTGATCCAAGTTGCTACACTACCGCTTCTGAAAGAAGTTACACACGAGTGGTCTACAACGCTGATGCGGATTCTACAAGCAACTCAGTTGAAGAGCTTAGTCGTTGTTGGAGAACAGCCAACAGTGATTACCTATGACATGTCCTTATAGGAGAAGGCTGTACAGTTGCTGGATTCAGAGGATTATCTGAAAAGAAAATTTCTTCGCCGGCTGGTTGAGCTACACTCTGCGATAGTTGCACTGAAGGCACTAGGTAAGTACATTGACAATTCTGTGATAGATGCGTGGATTGAGGCTAATTTATACGGCTCCGCCAGAACACGGCACATCCTGATCTGTGCCCTCTACAAGGAAGCTCTTCATACACACATCCATACGCACATGGCTCTGTATTAACTTATCCTAGAAAAGTTATTTACAGTGAAAGCCGCCAAACCTCAAATCCATCTGCTCAAAGCCAGGGAATTAAGTCCAGGAAGCTTGTGCAAGATTAGCACTTGACAGAAGCTTCAGTCCAGAATGCATTGCTCATACCAGACCTTTGCTTGCTTCAAACCTTCACCAACGAAGATGTTACTGAGCAGCTGAAATCATGGGAAGCAGAAAAATGCTCTAACGCGATGTTGAAGTCAATAACAAATTACCTCCACCATGTTGAAACCATCATGAAGCTTCCAGAAATTGTGATCTAGTTCTCCACCTTCAAGCTGGAGAGGTACTAAGTAAGCTCTTCTTCGTCCTAGATCGGATAACATACAAATGCCTTCACCACAGTGCATTGCAGACATGCAGGAGCTGAAGAGAAGTTATCGGAAACCTGGCATGAACTTCAGGACGGGAATATATCTGTCACGGAAAGTGAGATACCGCTTGTTTCCATTGGCTCAGACCACGCATGTGAACAATTAAATAGGATGATGAAGATACACTCTTGGTTAACTGGTATTTCAGATAAGGCCTATACACGGTATCGGTTCTTTCTGGTCAACAAAGTTTAAAAGGCAATTTGGTGTTTCTGATCATAAACCACAACACACCATGAGATACAACCAAATGCTGTCAAGAAAGAACATGATCGAGTCTGCCATAGTGAGTCACAGAGATCACTTTCATGCAGAAGGCGATCAGCTTTACAACTTCGTGACACATACATATGTTCCCAAGAGAGTGTCCCACAGATTTTGAATGTCGACGAAAATGGCCAGAAACTGTATGAAGTGTACTTTGCAGAACGCATCAGTGGAGATGTCAGTGTGTGGGTAACAGCCAAGAAGTAGAACAACGCCATGTTCTTCCCAGGAAACTGTCAAGATCCCCGAGCAAACTGTCAAGGTCCCCGAGCAATCGGTAAATCTGAAAGAAACAAAAGAACTATATGGTTGGGGTTAATCATCTTTCAATAATAGCTACTAGGCTTTGGGTTTGTCTCTCTAAAGTAGCCACTGGGTGTTTAGTTCTAGTCTATTGTTGATTTGAGGTTTGTACTTGGCTATTAGAATGGATTCCTCGATTCGGAGATTGCCGGTATTCTGATCGATGGCTTGGATGGTAACTGTGATGTCCTTACTTGTGATTTTGCACTTTTCGATGTGTGTTTTGAAGGAGGATGCACGTGTGTTGAGGTGTTCTTTGGCACGGATGTGTAGAGGCCGGATCGTGCCTCCGATGTAAACAACAAAACGTCCCGAAGACGACTAGAACCAATGAGCGCTGGCCAACTGCCCCATCCGCAACACGGACATGTGCCTACGGACATACGTGGTATACCGTATCCAATATACCGAATGCGGCGAGTTTTACATCGGCAGCACGAACCGGCCACTACACATCCTGAAATATCTTCCACAACATTAGAAACCAATTCTGACGAGTCTGTTATCTGGATCAAGGGTTGACTGTGTGTACCTTGAATTTGCTAATACCTTTGACAAGGTTGAGCATGGAATCGTGTAAAACGTTTGTATAATAGGAAAGTTGGGCATCTATGCGCTCCATCAAGACCTAGGTGTTATATATGACAGGGCTAAGGACAATAACATCCAACGCCATAATATTCCTTGCCCTACGTTACGGACAGAAAATCTCCAACGAAATGTTCTACCTTGTTGGAGCTATGTGTGCGAATGCATTTTCCTCTAAACAGGCTACCACAATCTTACCGAGAGCTCATGGGTTAGGTACCAAAATGTTTTACTGAGACACGACAGTAAATCCCTTGGTCTGAGTAGGTTGGACTACTGCTCACAACTTTGGTCTAGTAGTAGCCTAGGCCTTACTCACCAATTGGAGAGATTGCAAAAACATTCACAAAACATAATCTTTGTCAGAGACCTGAACTACTGGGAGTATATACGTCTTTATTCTTTGGAATGCCAACGGGAACGATATACTATCATTATATATGTGTGGACGATTCTAAAGATTCTCTTGCTCCAAACTCTGACATACAAGATAGAACGAACAAGAGGAATGGGAAGTACTGATAGATCCCCCAACTCCCTTCTTAAAACCATCGCATCAGGAACCAATAGAGCAACGGTTCGAAGATGCAAAGACCCACAATTATATCACTGCCTCCCAAAATATTTACGAAACCATACCAAAGTTTCGTAAATATTTTGGGAAGCAATTAAAAACACATAGATACAGTTGTTTCTAACATTCCATAGCAGTTATGTGCAAAGCAGCCGCCATCATTTCATTTATACAAGAATTAGAGATGCTAATTATATATATATATATATATGTGTGTGCGTGTGTGTGTGTGTGTGTGTGTGTGTGTGTGTGTGTGTGTGTGTGTGTGTAAACTCTTCGTGTGGAGAACTCTTTCCATCGCATTTTTATATCCATATATGTGTGTGGGTGGGTGCGCATGTGTGTGGGCGGCTTGTAACTACAAATGTTTGATTATGACGTGCTAAATAGATACTTTAAATAAATTATCTAGAAAATCTACTTTAATACCTTTTCAAGAAATGCTGGCTGAAAAGAAATTTTAAATGTGCTAGTTTCCTGAAATACGTCGATGCTGCTCACGGTTTTGAGAATAATTGTTATTTTTATAAAACACATTTTCATTAAACTGTATTAACATAAATTATCTTTTAGCTTTATTGTGTGTTTTATAGCCAGGTTTGGCGTTTGGAGCTATAAACTCGTTGAAATGATGTAACGGTTTCAAAATAGCTTCCAAATCATTCTGGATTTGACAGAATTGTTTTAATAAATAGCATTAGATTATAAAATAAATTGAGTTACTGGTGCTCAATGAATTTCTTTTTAAATGAGATTTGTATTTGTAGTTTCAGAGATTGAAGCATTTAGTTTTCGGAAATAAAGAATTCCTTTCAATGGGTTAAAATATAAATGAAACTACATAATTTGCAAACAAAATAGCCTTTAAAATGATTGCACATACTTTAGTCTTAATACATTCAACAACAATCTTATTATCGCAGCTCGCATAACATTTTCTTCTCATATCAAGATTTAAAAAGACAGAAATTCAAATCAACTTTAAAATCTATCAACAGAATCTCAACTGACATTTAAAATGTATCATTTTAAATCTAGTATCTATTTTCCATGAATTCTTATGACTTAAATGTTTTTAAATGTCATATTTATAAAATTAAGGTGATTGTGATTAAAGGCTAAAACTATTTTTGTTTCTATTAAAGGGACTTTTCTTTTCCTCACGTCATACTGCTTACAAAATTTTGTGTATTGTTTCTCTTTTCTTACAGACATAATAAACCCTCAATTGCTTCTACTTCTTCTGATTATCTATGATTTTATACAATAACCTATTTTGACATATTTATATCCAGCCCTTTATTAATTTGTGATATTTGTATTTCCAGTTGTTATTAGAAATGTTGCTTCTCAAACAATTCCAAATGCATTCGTCTGTTGGTGAACATCACACATAAATACATTTGATAGGAATCTCTGGATATGTTCTCTTCACAACAATATATCCAGTCTATAAATGTTCTATACTCTGAATATTCTGCATCCATACTTTATCTTGTAGTCACTGTTAGAATGTCAAAGCTAATAATATTTCCTTCAAACTAAAATAATGTTTCTAAAATTGCGTACTTTTAACTGTCTACATTGTATATGGGAAATGTATGTTCCTTTCAACATAATTATATTCAATCTAAAGTAGTACTGGTACTTATGAACCCCAATAAGATAAACGGTCAAATAAACATCGCTGGAATCGGAAATCACAACGTAGATAGACGAAACTAAGTACTGTAAAGTAAAATATTTATTCTAGAAATCTGTTTTTTCACTTTGTTTAGCTTTGGAATATTTTAATATATAATGTGACAGTACAATGAAATACTACTTTTGGTATTGTTTTAAATATACAATTCAGTAAATCACACAAAAGGAGTCTGATTTGCCTTTTGTTCGCCTTTGCTCAACATAAACTAAGAAATAATCACTCACAGTCTCCTTTTGCTAGAAACCCAATCTTTCTCTCTAGCTCATGTTCTTTTAGCAGCAGCAGCATGTTACGTTGTATGTAGTTTTGTCATACCCGCTACGTATGGCTTGCTGATAGTTAAATCATTCTCTAGATTTAATTTGTTTGTATTCTCTAAGCTGCTCTTACCATGGGTGTCCGCTATAGGGAGAAGAAACGACTCAGTTGCCCCAACTTGGATCAGGCCTTCTAACGGAGGGTGAGGGGAAGACTCTAAGCAGTGTAGGGAATTTCAGTTCTATATCTGACTCAGTAGTATGGTAAATTACTTGACATAAGTAGTGTCTCTCTAGCTTAAGAGGCCAGGGTCAAGGGGGTCACTGTGAGCAGTGACAACTTGAGATGAGTTACAGTGCATGAACTGATATGACCTGCGACTCTCAGCTTATATCAGTTTATTTACAGCCGCTTAATTGACCGGTTACTAGCAATTTCCTTCACTACCGTACAAGACACCATTGTGACAAGACGATTTCTCTTCTGTTTTGAATCCAGTTATTATCTCGTTGGAAGACAATACTATAAAGTAAGCAATTGTAAAGTATTGGTTCAAAAATATTGATGCGACGTTTGTTGCGGTACCGAGATTTGATATTAACATTTTGATTCATAGCATTGGTATTTTATGCTAAGACACTATTTTCATTGTACTGCAAGTTTGTGATTTTAGATTACGTTACTATTATTTTTACATTGTATTGCATTACATTTATACTAGCGTCCTGATACTGAGATTTAAGATAAAGTTGTTATTTTTACATTGCTGTGATTTGTATCGAAAGCTGAATGCAAAGATAAGAAAATGTTTCTTTATCAATAGAAGCAACGAAAGAGTGCGAGGCTGAGACGTTGAAACAGCTATGTGAGCCCTCGTGAGCCTCATCTGATACTTCGGTCTGAAGAGACGCCAAAAAAAAACCAAGGACTTTGTGGTTAACGGCTCAGCTCCTCTAACAGTCTCAAATTCCATGATAACTCTTCTAAAGAGCAAGAATCAGAAAACTGGTATAAAGCATGTATTTTTTTCTTTTGCATCTCTCTATTTTTATATTGTGATGTTGATGGTTTTTGCTCACTAGAACTTGCGAGAACTTCCTCTTCAGATATAACCTAGGCAACCTGTGGAGCACTCAGCTCATGAATGTCACTTTTATCATTAATTATGTAATACACTTCTTTTCATTTACACTCCAGAACCACTAAGATGTTGGCATGACACACTATCTGTTTATATATCATTCAATATTTATGTTTTTAACAGTGGTGTGTTATATTTTATATATTAATTTTAATTCAAGGTTTACAAGTTCCAAGCCTATTGTGTAAATATTAGTTTATATAATATTTTGATGAATAATCAGTATATATATTGTATTTAAATTACTATTTTTTATTGTATTCTATTTAGGACTTTAGAAAGTAATTTTAAACCTTCTTGTCTAATTATCTCAAAATTAATTACATTATTGTGTTGTTGTATAATATTCTAAACCAAAAATATCAGTTATAGTTAATCTATAGATCACTGCTGTTTTCTTTGTTAATGAAATAAATGTTGTCTCTTGTATATAGTATTAATTCCGGTTTTGTATTACTGTGAATACATTTTGATGATATTGAGCACAATAGTTTTTTAATATTACTACAAAATTGTATCACCACTGTATATAACTTTAGAGTTATTGAATATAATTGAGATACATTATGATATTTACGCGAATAAATTATAATTGCGATTAAAATGTTAAGAAAAGCTTAGGTTTATAAATCATGTATATAACGTTGACTGCATCATCTACAGAGCAATGGTTCTAAGTATGGGACTAGCTATCTGCAAGTACTTAGTATTATATATTTATTTAGATGTGCATCTAATTACTATTATATTAGTCATTGGGCCACAAATACCACCAAAACTTTAACAGACTCACAATCAAATTAGCATACTCCGCAACCCCTAACATAGAAAGAAACATAGCAGCTATTAATAACAGAAAACTAAGATCAAATAACACCCCTACCACACCAATTGAAACTCCAATAAACCATAGCATATATACCCACATAGCTAATAACCTACCCAACCCCAACAACCAAATTAACGAACCCACAACCAACAATAACAACACAAGCACTAATGCGAGCACAGCTAACCCCCTCACAACGTTAATACATAACAACAACCCCAACGAAAACCAAAACACTAACAGGCAAATAGCATACCCCCAACCAAACTCAGAAAACCACAACCACACTAGCAATAAAGCCTGCATAAAAAACAAAATTAACCCGAGCCTACTAGGCGCATGTAAC
>JAOPJM010001042.1:5580180-5592905 GCA_027124095.1 Muusoctopus leioderma | reverse complement strand
TCCCATACTGAATCAGTATGGTTGGTGATAGGAAGAGCATCCGACCGTAAAAATGCTGCCTCAAGAAAATCTCCGTCCAACCCATGGAAAAACGGACGTAAAAAGCGATGATGATGATGATATATAATAGATAAAACAAAAACCTTTCTTAAGGTCTTGGCCCGTCGTCGTCTTCTCTTGGAGAGAAACCTTTTTTTACCAGTGGCCAATCTTTTGGATTTCCTTCTTGTTGATTGTTTCCTGTTTGCCTCCGACTGCCGAGTTCGGCTTCTTGTTCGACTTAATTCTGTTGATGTACTTCCTCCCTGAAAGAAAGACATGCAAACAACAACATTCACTTGAACAAGAAAATCAACTGGCGACAGCAGCAGCAGTAGCAGCACAAGTAGTATTTATCATAGACAACAGAATACTTCTTTAAATGTTAAATCATTTGATGAATGACAGAGCATGTGTTAGTTAAACTGCTGATATTGTCGAAGAACTCAAAACCAGTAGATACACTGGTATGGTGTCTTTATCTAATAAGGATAAATCCTTATTATTAGATTGCTTTTAAGGTGTGAGTGTTTTAAATACATTTTTTTACATTTATAGATCTTATCCCAATTAATATGGTAAAACTATCTGAAGCATTATAACGTAATGAATGAAATTATCAATCCTTCACTGATAATCACTAATTTATTTACAAAAGTCCAAAATAATGTGTGTTTACTTTCCTTTTATTCATTTCCAAGAAATGCACACAAACACACACACACACCCGTCTCTGAAATGAAATTAGTTTCACTTCAATTTCCAAGAAATGAAAACACTTTCACTTTTTACATGTCGTATCTCTGTCTTACTTTCTCTCTCTCTCCCCACACACTACTCTCTCACTTACCCTCTTAAAAAAACATGATCTCTGCCTTTCAAATGCCCCGCTCTGTAACGTTTTATTATATTCGAAAGTTACAAACAGAAAATTAAAAAGAGAAATTTAATCATAACAAAAATTGCATACAGAGAAAAATAAGGCCATACCTCAAAGGCTCTACTTTCTTTATCATCACATACAAGACGTGCTAAGCCTTCACGGTATTCCTGAATACGAGCGCGAACTCTTTCGCTGATCCTTGTGCGAGCGATTTGTCTTCGTCTTGGACGTAGATAAGGAAGAGCTTCTGAGGAGGAGTTTTCTTCAAATAAATACTGAGCATCATCTTCAACATCATTTATTACTCGACCTAAAGAAAGAAAGGAAGGAAGTGTTTTTTAATAGAGTCTAACAATAAATAAATTACAGAACATCAACTGAAGTTGTGCAACTAATGAAATCTTAAAGTCTACAGACTGTTGTAGTGTATTTGATAATATTGCATTCTTATCTTACAAGACTACGACTAATCGTTTGTTAATTTCTTGTAATCCAATCAACATAATAAGCAAGCTAGGATAAAAATAGTTTGGGATATTGATGGAGCGGGTTGCGGATATGAAGGTGATGTTGTTTAGGCCCAGATGAACTCTGATCAAGCAAAACTATAATCACACATTCCAACAATGACCATCACATCTTTTTTTTTTTTATATCTCAGACTACATTGCCCAATGTGGCCTTCCTTTTTTTAAGACGGTAGGTTGTGATTTGAGGGAATTTAGCTGCTATTTCTAGCAGCTTGAGAGTGTGTAGTGGTTCACTCGTTGGCAGCACATGGATATGAAGGTTCTTGAAGGAAGTGTCTACTGATAAAACCTAATTTTAGTAGAATCTTGCAATACAGACTTGATGTAATAAGCAGTACACCTGTCCCAAGATCTGAGGATTTTTAGGTTGCAGGTAAGACAACAATACAAAGCATAAATATAGGTAAACAAAAGTTGTTGTTCTATGCATTGAAACGGTCTTCCGCACGTCCGGTGGCTGACAAAGTGTGGCTTTATTTCTTCACGTTATGTTTTTCTGTCTAATTATCTAATCTATATTTATTATGCAATACAACGCAGTTTTCGTTTCTTAACCATTGTTTATATATATATATATATATATATATATATATTTATTTCCGAAGCTAAAGATTCACTGTGTCACTACTTTCAAGTTTCTCACTTTTGTGTATTTGTTCAGGCGACAAAGAACAGCGTTAGTCCTCAGCTTCAGACATACAACTACATGTATTGAGTACTTTCTTCTCTTGTTTGTACACCCAAACATGTGTGTATATCTAACTATTCAATTCGTGCCATGGAGACTTAAATAAACAAACTAAGCCCCGCAGCAACTAAGGGAGGACACAAATTTGATCCCAGTTTAACAACCATTGACACAGTAATGTCAATCTATTCTGCCGTAATTTCCAGAGTGTTTCTCTTACATTTCTATTACTTACGATGTGTGTTAGCTTCGGCACATTCTGGACAGAACCATTCTTCAACTGGAACACTATCAAGAGGTGGGTCCAAACACTCACAATGAAATCTGTTCAAGATTTTGAGAGAATAAATTTTAAAATTCGGTTTTCATTTTAAAGAGAAACAAAAAATTAAATAAAAAGCATAAAAAGATCAAATTGTGAGAGTTTTAACATTAAAAAATAGTTTTCAGTTTTGAAATTTTGAATTGATAAAACAGATGTTTTCAAAAGTTTCTACCAACCAAATGAAATACTAAAAATATTTTTTTAATGTTTTTTTTTTTACTGTTTTCAGTCATTGGACTTGCTGCCATGCTGAGGCACTGCATTCAAAGGTTTTAGACAATTATATCAAGCTCAGTAGTTATTTCAGTCTGGTACTTATTTTATCGACCTCGGAAGGAGGAAAGGTAAAGTTGACCTGGGTTGGATTTGAACTTGGAACATAGAGAGACATAACCAGTGGTGAGCTGCCAAAGTTTAAACAACAGCTTCGCTGAGCTATAATTCAGTATAAAAGATTCCAAAATCTGGATATAAAATATCTTTTCATTGATATTATATTAAAATAGGGTATAATTCATAATCCCAGGAAACTGGTGATGGTCTGTGGCAGTGAAAAAAGTTTGGAAGATTGATAAACTTTATTTGCCGTGAGGATTTAGAATATAACATTTCATCACTTCAGAAATTAGGAGTAAAACTGAAGTTGAAGGATTGTTGTTGTTGGCAGGAGGGAATGCCAAGCAAAAAGGATTATGTGAGAGGATGAGGAGACAAGGATGGGAGGTGAATGAAGGATCAAAATGTTGAACAGGAAGGTAGATAGATACATACCTCAAACAATCACAAAAAGAGATAGAGTTAAGATGACAGAGTTAAAATAGTGTGAGGGAAGTGGTGACAGGCAAAACAGCAGGTGGGTGAGAACATATATGCAAATACACATAACTATATACACACAAGCATCCAGATAGATATACACACTCATGTACATTTCCTACCATCACAGCAAATATACTTTACAAATCTTCTGAGCTTAATAGTAAAACAAAATTTTATGATGTAAATTTCACTGCTAAACATTAAAGGACCAACTAAATTGCTAGTGAGGGTAGCCAGAGACATTTAACTGTGACATAATAGACATCACCACTTTTCCAAGTAGGTCTCTCTCCAGAGTCCTACAAACAGTTAACAACTGGTTCTCATTTTAAAAACAATGTTAACAACCAGTTGACGTGAACCATTGCAAACAGGGCCCAGCTCACCACTGGACATAATGAAATGCCACAAAATATTTCCTCCAACACTCTACTGATTTTGCCAATCCACCACCTAAATATAGATAATAAAAATTTATAAAATGTTGAAGACTACTTTGAAATTAAAACTTTTCCTTTTTTTTTCTTTAATGATCTAATTACTTAAAGTTATAATTAACATACCCTAAATCACACCCATCACACAATAAAAGTCTATCTTCTCGGTTACTTTGGCCACAAACTTCACAGAACGTCAAATCATTTTCTGTTTCACCTGTATCTTCTTCAGCCTCAAAACTCTTTTCAGCCACAGGAATCTACATAGACAAGGGGGGGGAAAAAATAACATTTGAATACAAACATTAATTAAATACATAAATTGCCCTCTGACAATACTGTATGAATGAAGACAAATAAGAAAAATAAATAACAATCAAACCTTGGACAACATTTCTTGATTATGGTACCACAATTAAATCTTTAGACTGAAGGGTAGGACAACATTTCTTGGTGAGTAGAGGGTGAAGGATGTGTGATATAATCCAGTGTATCAATCAGAGTATATTTATTGATTGTGAAACTTAAAGAACTATATGAAAGGCAAAGTAAGCATTGTAGCTCCCATGCCTTTTCCAGTGGCATCAACACAGTGCAGTAGGTGAAATCATTACAAACCGAATCACAGACTTCAATCTCTAAGTATTCATAGTTGTCCTTCAAACCTAAAATTTATCTTAAAACCTAATTAAGCCACTGGCAATCAAAAGATATATCTCAATTTATATTGCCATCACAATAATTAAACTGAGAAATTTAGAAACATAGTTCAATATTAATTACTAAAACAAATCAAAGCGAATCCTGAAAATTGGGTTAATTTTAAAATAATTCTAACGTTCTAAAACCATCGTTATTGGTTTTAAATAAACTACAGAGTAAACCAAATGAAAATTAATTGTGTTGATAAAAGACAAGAATTCAACAACATACCTTTTTAAAAATCTCATCTTCACCAGCATGTCTAGCTAAGATTAATTCAAATTCTCGCCGATCTACTGGACATGTATTGACATTCTAAATATAAAAGAAAAAAATTCAACAAAATTAAATAAATCTGAACCTTTAAGTCGTAAAAATTTAATTAAAATTCTTGTTAATGCAATACAAATAATTGATTTTAAAAGATTTTATGTAGATTTTTGTGTGAAAAAAGTAAAGTCATCTTTTTGTTAGTTTCTTTTTTGATAAAAGTATTTGCATCATAGTTTGATCTGATCGTGCAAAACAGAGTTTAAATTAACAAAGAAGCCAATTTATAAAACTTTAAATCTCTTAAATTATAGCTACTACAATTTAACATACATTTATTTAATAAAATATTTTTTTAAAGTATACTACACACAAAAGTTTTATAAAGAAAATACTAGAACAGTGAATACCAATTTAGAAGTTAGGGGGGAAATAAATAAATGTTTCCAGTAACTCACCCTTGCCCAAAGTTGAATACAATCTAAACAAAAGCTATGGTCACAAGATTCTGGAGTTCCAATATCCTGATATTTTAGCCGATTTAAACAAATTGGACAATCATCACCTTCGCCTTGATCAGAAGATTCCTCTTCTAAAAGGCTGACTTTGTCACAAGCACTTTTGGTGACATCATCATCATCATCATCATCTTCATCTGTTTCTATGAAAAGAAAATATATATATAAACATACATACATAATATAGCCGTCAAAGACATAAGTTATACATGATGAACACTTGATTGAATTTACATTTACATGTTAGCAATATGTTGCATAGTTTCATCATCATCATCATCATTATTTGATGTTTGTATTTCCATTCTAGTATGGGTTGGATGGAGATTTGTTGAGGTAGCATTTTATTTGGATGCCGTTGCTGTCACCAACCATACTTAGTTAAGTATGAGAATTATACCACCGACCTACCAGACGGCTGGGCATTTTGTCTTGTGATGTAAACAAACGTCACCAGCCAATCGATAAATGGTGTAAGCGAAGATAAGCACATGCACTCACACACACATATATATATAGATATATATATATATATATATATACATATATATATATATATACATATATATATATATATACAACAGGCATCTACAGTTTCTGTCAACCAATTTCACTCACAAGGTATTGGCCGCCCCGACGCTATAGTAGAAGACACACATCGATCCCAGTACATGACTGGTACTTTATCAACTCCGGAAGGATGAAAGGCAAAGTTGACCGGGGCAAGATTTGAGGGCCAGAACAAATACGACAATGCATTCTATCAGACACTCTAATGACTCTTTTGATAAACCAATTACAGACCTATATCTTCACTTAATCATAACAAATTTCCCCTTACACAGGTGGAAATTTGGAGGTAAAGGAAGGAACGAGAGAGAAGAGGAGGGAGAGACTTAGGATACAGGAACTTCCCACGTCTTCCATAGGATCTTTCCACTTTGATCATTTCTGTTCATCTATTGTATTTGAGAGAATTTCAAGAGCTGCTTATTTGAAAAAGTCAAGTGAAATAGCTGAAAATTGAGACTGTGTGTATAAAACAGGTATTTTACATTTGGAAACCTGATATAGATATAAACACACACACACTCAAACAAAAATATACTTAGAAGGAAGTGAGTAAAGGAAAGTGAAAGAATGATCTTACAAATTGACAGAATAACTTAATTTAAAGAAAGAAAATAGAATTAGAAAAACAATGATAAATACTAAGGAGTTAGCAATTTCTTCCATTTGAATTGTTTTGATATTCCCTTTGTTCATAGATATCACTAAAGCAAACGTTTTAAACATGGAGTCTTTGCTAATTCCAATTGCACACCATAATGAAATTAACATTACACTACCTGTAGACAGGTTGAGATTATGTTGGTGATTGTATTGCTTAGCTGGAATGTCTTTCATTATAGGTATACTCAATTAGGGCTGACCTAGGACTAAACAACAACACAACTTAGTGTGCTACATTGACTCAGTTATTGAGAGCTAAATGTCACAGGCATAGACATAACACAGTGTGTTGGTGACAGGATATAAAACACTACACCCTCTGCCACCCTATTCACTCAGCCAGCTGCAGCTCTTACCTTGTGAATAGGCACCATGGTATTGGTACAGCTCCCTGCACTAACCAACAAGAGAACTATATAATTAACACAAGACAACGCTAAATAGGTATTCTTAGATATGGTAATTAATGTTCCGATCGATACCTTCCAGCGTTGAGTTCAAATCTTCCTTCTAAGCTGGGAGAAGTTAACAGGAAAGCACTTATTTTTATTTTCTATGAAAATATTGTAAATACTTCACCTACTGGACCACCAAGGAGTTGTCTATCACTCAATGGTGATCATATGTAAATACCTTGTTGTATTTAGTTACGGCTCTATGCATTCCGAGTTCAAATCTCGCCAGGGCCCACTTTGTGTTCAACCTTCCAGGGTCAATAAAATAAATACCAGTCAGGTATTTCAACTGTGGGCTGATGTACATCACCTATGCGTGGTTGCCCAGCTAGCTGAAGTACATCACCTATGCGTGGTTGCCCAGCTAGCTGATGTACATCACCTATGCGTGGTTGCCCAGCTAGCTGAAGTACACCACCTATGAGTGGTTGCCCAGCTAGCTGATGTACATCACCTATGCGTGGTTGCCCAGCTAGCTGATGTACATCACCTATGAGTGGTTGCCCAGCTAGCTGAAGTACATCACCTTGGCGTGGTTACCCAGCTAGCTGATGTACATCACCTTGGCGTGGTTGCCCAGCTAGCTGATGTACATCACCTATGAGTGGTTGCCCAGCTAGCTGAACAATGTACAAGTTGGGAGGCCTAGAGGCACCACATCCAAAAGGATGCACAATATAACAGATTATTGGCATTATGTTAACCGGAAAAAACCACTACTAAGGCGGTGAATTGGCAGAGTCATTAGTGTGTTGGACAGAATACTTTGCAGTATTCAATCTGGCTCACTGCACCCCGAGTTCAAATCCTGTTGAGGTTAACTTTACATTTCATCCTTCCGAGCTCGATAAAATAAAGTACCAGTCAAGTACTGGGTTGTTGGCTTTGTGCCTATGTTAGAAACAATTATGTTATCCGGAAAAGAAAAGAAAAAAATCATTTTTAATGAAATCAATATTCAAAATACAAGAAGAAAAAAAAGAAGAAAAGACAGAAAAATTCCATAAAAATGAAATCCCTTTATTTTTACCTTCATCTTCATCATCAGATTCATCATCTTCATCTGAATCCTCCTCTTCTTCTAAATCTTCAGGGTCGAAGTTCCCATCCATTGTAATTTCATCACTTTTACAATGGAACTGAGATTTGACCTCATCACCTTCAGATTCACTGCCAGAACAAGAAAGTAATGCAGAAGTTTTGCCTTTTGCATCTCTCTTTAGTCGGTCTTCTTCCATCTCCATCTCCAGTAGTACTTCATGTATGTAAAAGTAACTTTCCAGAAAGGCTGGCTATTTTTTTGTTTTTTATTTAATCCGGGCTGAACAGAATCATCTGTAAAAGATAGATTTTAATTATTTGAAACATTTAATACAAAACTAAAAAAACAAAGAGCAACAAAAATATTGTTTCTTAATAAGATAGGAAATTATCAACTTAATGCTCAATAAAAATTATAATTTGTAGGACTATTAACCTACCTTGAGAGATTTTAAATGTTTTTATATTTACATCTATTTCTCCCATTCCTCTACCCCTACCACCCACCCATTCACTACTTCCCTCATCACACCCACACTCATACATCACTCCCTTTCTATTCACACTCTCGGGTCACGTTTGTTTACCTTATCTCTATATATATATATATATATATATCTATGTGTGTGTGTGTGAAGTGTGTAAGTGAGTGTGGGTGTGTGAGCGTAAGTGTGGTGTGTATATGTGTGTGTATGTATGAGTATGTGTGTGAGTGTGTATGTGAGTGTGCGTGTGTGAGCGTGAGTGTGTGTGTGTGTGTGCGTGTATGCGTAGCGTGTGTGTGTGTGTATGTGTGTGTTATGTGTGTGTGTGTGCGTGTGGGTGTGTGTCTAGATGTGTGTGTGTGGGTGTGTGTGTATATCGATACAAACTAACAGAAGTGTTCTTTTCTAATGATTAGGATTACTATGGTATAAGAGTAGAAAAATGAGTCAGGTACCACTCAGTCATAACTATATTATTCACAGATCAAACAAGTTTCGTTATGCATTTGGAAAACACTGTGAGAAAACAGAGGGTAAAAGAAGGTGGAGTTACTGGATTAACAGACCAGCTCTGAAGTGTTATATACAAGCACAGTTGAAAGGAGGGAAAGAAGTTTAAGAGAAAGAACTTGCATGTATATGGGAAGAAGAAAGTATGTTCAATATCTGCACCAACCATCTAATAGCACAGATCAAAGTAATAAAAAAGTGGTTCACAGATGTAAACATAGAGAAGATTAGTCTTGTTATCCTCAAACAACATACAACAACAAAGAGTTTTCTTTGCTATCAAAATCCAGATACAGAGAAAACAAGTGAATCCATCCTCACATACACCTGTTAAATAAGTAAATACTGACAATAGTAAACAGATTGATAGAGCAGCATTAGAAATGGAGGGAGGGGACAAAAGAATGATCTAGAAAGCTAGGGAGCGTTTAACATATGGAAACTTGCAGGAACTATCTAGTCTACATTGTTTACATAGAAATAAAGTAAAAAGGAAACACTGGAGTATTTTTGTTTTTGTTTGTACTGGTTTCAGTTGTTGGACTGTGTCCATGCTGGGCCACCACCTTCTAGGGGTATAGTCAATTATATTGAAAGCAAAGTAGACCTGAGCAGGATTTGAACTCGGAATGTAAAGGGAGCTAACCAAATACCACAAGGTATTTTGTCTGATGCTCTATCAATTCTACCAATTGTATAAAATATTGAAACACTTCAGGCATTGTGTAGTAGATGTATGGCAGCTAATCATGATAAGGCAGTGGTCGGACAACCCGATAGGTGCAGAGACAGTTATGGTCTGGTAGAGGTTGGGTTTGGAGGTGAGAAAGAGATAAAGGGTGTTTGGAGTGTCTGTGTGTCAGTGAGAAATACATGTAGGGGATGGAAATGAGTTAATATTGAAAGTTGAGGATTGCAAAAGATTTAGTTTCTGCAATGGCAGCATCACTATGGGATGAGTATGAGAGCCAAGAAGAGTTGTGAATATTGGAGTGACCAAGGGCAATAACTTTGGAGAGGTGTGAAGTGAGATAGATGTCCTCGATCCAGGAAAAGATATGGTAGAAGAGTTATTAGTGGTTCAATGAGTTTGGGGAGCGATTGAGGAAGCAGATGTATTTGGAGGAGTGAGAGAGGAAGACTTTGACTGGAAGTTTTTCTTGCTGAAGTCCAGGTGAGGGAGGTGAGTGGCAAGGAGAGTGGAATCTGCGTGAATGCAGACACAACCTTTTGGAGTGAAGTTTGATTAAAGAGTGTAGCCTGGAGACCAAAGATGGACTATAGATAGGGGTTGAGAGATTTGTGTCTTGGAGAGGAATAGGGTGTGTGGTTTGCATTTTAGTATGAGGTGATGTAGGGTGTCTAGCTTGAATCAGAGTCCACGGATGTTTGAGAACAGGAGGTAGAATTGTCCAGCAGGTTTAGTTTTAGTTTTTGGCATCTAGAGAAGTGTAGAAGGTGATGGTGCATCATGAGGTTATGGTAACCCTCTTCTGACAGTATGGTTTGAATACTTGCAACAGAGTGAAGTCCATTAAAGGCATAATAGATTTGTCTTTTCAAACTGGAAGCAGTTCTTCAGGATACTGCAAAATGACACTTGGGAAACAGTTTCCCCGAATGCTAGTAAAACTAAAGCATTCTGGTCAGAGCTGTGGGAAAGAGCTGTATATTACAACAATAATACAAACTTGATAAAGTCTGTCAGTAGAAAACCTTTGAATACACTCAAGAAAAAAGAGATATTAATAATAGATGTAAAACAGCAAGTAAAAAGTATACCCAACTAGAAAGCTCTTAGATCTGATGACAAATAGGAGTACTGATTGAAATACATCACCTTCAATCGAAGACAGATAACTACACACTTAAAATACATGTGTGACCCAAAACTAAATGCCTGAAGATAAAGAGAAGGGCCACCTTAATAGAATTAATGGACCAGTGGTTTGGAGTTATTAAGCCATAGAACATTTGAATCGTTTTATGGAAATTACTGTGAGGTTGCAGTTAAAATATATGGTCATGTCTTGAAGAATACATTTTTACTGCGAAACAAAAAGGGCAAGAAAAAGTTGAATGATAGAAAAGCATCTTTCAATTAACAAATCTGTCATGAGAAATTGTACAAGCTCTGACTAATACATCTATGCTTGACCTGCATTGATTTCAGATATGCATGTGATATGGCCCAACACTCCTGCATCATTGGAAGTCTCAAGATATTAGATATTAGATATTGCCAATAGTTTTGTCCTGCTAATAACATCAAGTGCACCAATTTGTATACAAGTATCAAGTATCTGGGATATGTAACAGTTAAGAACAAAATATTCCAATATTGTAAGTTTGTTTCATTACTCGTATTTCACCTCTACATACTGCTGAAATATAATACATCATACATTTCTTCCAGAACACCACACAGTTCACTTCATTTCCGGTTGCTGCACAGACTTTGTCTTCACTTCACCACCATACAATATCAAACTACTGAAATATGAAACATACATGTTCACTGGCCTTGCATTATCATATACAACAGGTTCACTCCTGTTACTGCAAAGCCTCAACTTTCATTATCCGTATTTCTCTGTCTATATTTCACTATCCATATTTCACTGTATGTATTTCACTGTATGTATTTCACTGTCTATATGTCACTGTCAATATTTCACTGTCCATATTTCACTGTCTGTATTTCTCTGTCTGTATTTCACTGTCTATATTTCACTGTCCATATTTCACTGTCTGTATTTCACTGTCTATATTTCACTGTCCATATTTCTCTGTCTGTATTTCACTGTCTATATTTCACTGTCCATATTTCACTGTCTGTATTTCTCTGTCTATATTTCACTGTCTATATTCCACTGTCTAGATTTCACTGCAATACAGCATCACACTTGTGACACATCATACAATACCTACAGCCCTGTGGGATCATACTTTACTGGTACTGCACTAATTGTTATATGTTCTCTGTCACCATTACCATACACATCTGATACATTCTCCATACAATTCTACAGGATGATACTCTTCTTTATTTCTCTCTAATCACTGCAATTCACCTACCTTTGCTGCATGTATCTCACTGACATACAATTTCATAATTTTTACATAAATATCATAAAATCTATTATTTAATATTCAGGAATATAATTTAGGGAATCTCAAAAGAAGAGCATATTACCAATTTTACCAAGAATCCCAGTAGTTAAGAGAATAAGTTGTTAGCTTATCCTACAGAACAGTGAAGGTGTATGGCCTAGTGGTTAGGTGGTTCGGCTCACAATCGTAAGGTCGTGGGTTTTGATTCCCAGGCCAGGCGGCGCATTGTGTCCTTGAACAGGGCACTTTATTTCACATTGCTCCAGTCTATTCAGCTGAAAATGAGTACCAGCAGTAGCTGGTGGTTAACTCTGGTGGTGGCAGCGGCAGCGGCGGTGGTGGTGATGATGATGATGATGATGATAAGGAGGAGGAGGGGGGGGAGCTGCAGCAGAAAGCAGGCAAGTGTTAATCAATAATCATAATGAAGACACTACAATATTGGTGGGGTGGAGAGAAAACTTAGTGCATAGATAACTGAAATCTATGTTTGATTAATACAATTATCTCCAGGCATATTGCTTCCTATATGAAATGTCTATGTTTTTTGTTGTTTTTTTTATTTTGAGGATTTTTGGAGATAAGAAAGCAATTCCCTTCCCTTTCAATCATGGTCACATCATGTAATCGTGATCATGGCTAGTGTCTTTCTATTCAGATTAAAGAAAATGCATAT
>JAOPJM010001042.1:5558483-5577448 GCA_027124095.1 Muusoctopus leioderma | reverse complement strand
GGACTGGCTGGATCAGGGCTGACCTGGGACTAAACAACAACTATAGCCACTAATACTACTTACAAATCCATAGACCTGCTAGATCAGAGTTGACGTAGGGTTAAACAACAACTAATACTAACTACTATACTATACATAGGTCTGCTAGATTAGGGATGACCTGGGGTTAAACAACAACAACAACTATAGCCACTAGAACTACTATACATAGGCCTGGTGGATCAGAACTGACCTGGGGCTAAACAACAACAACTACAGCCTATATATATATATCTGCCTGTGTTCATAGATAAGTAGATGTGTGTTTATGTATGTAAACATGGAGTGGGGGTATCGTGGTGATGGAATGACCAAATTATGGTAAACTGAATAATCCTCGACTTGGTTTCGATTTCTAACTGGAACCGATTGACATATTCTGCTACTCCCTATGCATAAATATTATATTACCAATTACCCTTGCACCTACGACTAAAAAAAATAAAAAAATTTCGGTTTCAAAACTCCGAATCGTAAATATAAAGAAGAAACATAGCTTTTGTTGTTATTGTTGTTGTTGTTTTTATAAATTTCTTTACATGAAGGAATGTCCCCCATATTATTATTCCTATTATTAGTGGTTGAATGGCAGAATCGTTAGAGCGTCGGACAAAAATACCTTGCGGTATCTAGTTACGGCCCTTTATTTATGTTCTGAGTTCAAATTCCCCTCGAGGTCAACTATGCATTATGGACAATAAATAAAATATAGTACCAGTCAGGTATTGAGGTTCGATATAACCGACTGTTCCTCTCACCTATCATTTACTGGTCTTCTACCTATGTTAGGAGCCATTAAACAATTACTATTATTTGTCAAAATGTTAGAAATTATTATTATTATTATTATTATTTTGTAAAATAATTTTCGAGATAATTAATTAATATATTTGTTTTAGTTTTAAAGCCATGTATTAGTATTGTTTGAAGGAAATTCTTGCGAGAATTAAATAATAGTAATAATAAATGTATGAATGGGTAAAAGATACGAAAGTATGACCAGAAACTGTGTTAATTAATTTCTAGTGTAATGATATAATGAGTGAGTGTGTGTCTTGGTGAGAGACGAGTTAGAAATTGTAAATGGTTGTGTCTATATGTCAGGCACGTGAATGATTCTGGAATCTCACAGACATATCAATGTTTCAGAAGTGAACAAAATAACAAGAAGAAAAAAAAATGTTCAGAAGGAAACTTTATTCAGAGCCTAATTCTTCCACTTCCACACTTTTCCGATGACTTTGAAGGCAAGATTTTCGGTTTTGGTTCTATTGAAATTGTTTATTTGTTTATGTTGGTATCGGTTAGAGGCTTGTAAATAACTATTATTAATAATGGATAATAATAATAATAATAATAATAATAATTCTAAGCAGTGGAGGAGAAGTTTGTTCTAGCAGCGGCTGACAAGCCACTTAATGTTTATATTATGGTTGGTGTAAGCAGTTAAGTAAATTTACTACTCTAGCTGTAAGTACCAACAAATACTAGCACCAGCACCAGTCTCCAGACATATTCCTACAGTAGGGAAGGTAACGAACGGTTCTCTAGAACGAAAATGTATGGTCAGCTGCTACGAGCCGTACAGGAGGGCGACGCGGATGATTTACGAAGACTTTGTAATGATTTCATAACAGATATAAGTGTGACTCAGTTGAATCCTGGAAACACACCTGCTCCGTTGGAGGTGGCTTGTAAAAATGGTAATACAGAACTCGTTAAAATTTTCTTAGAAAATGGATGCAGCCCTAATCTTCCAACATCGAAGGGGCGACTTATTCACACGGTTTTGGATTCGATGAAATCGGGGGCTATAGATCTTCAAGAAGGTCGTGATCTTATAACTGTTATGATGAAGAAAGACTTGCAGTTGTCTATTGTGGACGTTAAAGGTGATTCTCCGCTCCAGCTTGTCGCCGAACTCGGTGATGTCGAGACCCTGGAAATAATCATAGAACATTCCCCCGCTAAACACCAGTGCGAGAGGAGTGTTGGAAGTGGTTTTATCCCTCTACACACGTCTGTGATGAGAGGTGATATAGACTGTGTTGACAGATTGCTTCGGCGTTACCCTGCGAAGTTTATAAATCTTTGCGACCAGAATGGAGAAACTGCCCTTAACCACAGTCTCAAGATGATTCGAAACAACGTGAAGTATTTACGGACTGACGATGGTGTCATTTGCTTGGAAAATAATCCCGACCAACTTCGATTGTTCGGACATCAGTGTAAATTTGTCGGAATTATGGAAATGTTGCTGTCGATGGGAGCTGAACCTAACTCCTTGTATTTCGAAAATAACTTCGATGCCTCAAGACGACAACAGTCTATGCTACCCTTATGTATTTCTCTCAGTATCCTGTCCATGTACGAAATGAGGTACGTTCATAAAGTGGAACCTGCAACGCTAGACCTAGAAAAAACAGAGGACTACATGAATCTGTACCAAAGCATTCTTCAGACATCAGAAGAATTCCTCAATCTCTATAAGAGTGTGGTTCGTTTATTGGTGCTATGGGGGGCAACACTCGAAAAAACCAGTCGAGTATACTACAAGAATCTTTTTGCTAATTGCCCCATTGTTCAGAATTTAATCGATGAAGTTTTTGATTATTGGTCATTTGTGAGATTTACCAAAAACAAACCCAAGAAGTTGGGACATCTTTGTCGCCAAATCATCAGAACTCGACTTCGCCAAACTAAATCCCTGCATTCTATCGATTCTCTTCCATTACCAGCAAACCTAAAAGAATATGTAAAACTGAATTATTTTTAACTTAAAAATGCAATTAAGGAGCAACTCTTCGTTGTGTGGGTTCCACCATATATATATCCTCAATATGTTTATTGTTAAATGACGAACGAATCCTAAAAACGTCAGTTGCTATCGACATTTGCTATTTTAAATGTATTTTTATGTGTTATATCATGCTTGCTGTATTGTAAGACAAGAAAGAGAAAAAAAAAATAGATTCTTCAATCGCTTTATTTATTTATTATTGAAGCTATTATTGTTATTGTTTTATTATGGCAATATATTACTGGCACAAATATACAAGAAGAAAAGTTTTGAAGTTGGATTTGTGTTCCAGAGGTTGTACGATTCTGACATACGTAGTAGAGTAGCTTCATAGCGATTACAGAACACACTTTTTATATGTATCCATTATAGTTCAGTGATAATTATATATATATATTGATGTTTGTTCTATACACTTGTAACCGTCTTCATCTCTGCGTGTAACTTTTATAGTTTTATCGTCTGTGTATGTGTTAAGGGTGGTCGGATGTAGAATGTCTGTGACGTACCATTGAGAATAATTGATTGCAATATATGTTTCATTCAAAAACATCCCCCGCCACTATTCCTCACCATTAACCATGGCTTCATGCGCCTTATCGCCAACAACATGGCATCTGGTCCTTTCGTTATAGTTGCAGTTCCAAAACAGCCGTTTGATCCTATTAAATTCTACGAAGTCGTTCTTTGGTGTTTTTTTTAAAGCTGTTGTTGTATAATTACATGAGATATCTAAATGTCGGGGATAAGTTATTGCTAGAATTTTGAGATTTTCGAACGATTAACCTCAATCTTTCATGTTCTTTCTCTTTCACACTACTACGCTTTACAACTAGTCTTATTCTCTGGTCATCGTCATGTTCCCCATTCATACACATACACTCATATAAGTGTGTGTCTGAATAGGACACATAAATTGTGTAGACAAAAACCTAGCTTCTACGGATTCTAGATTCTGTGTATATGAGTATGTGTATGAATGGGGAACATGACGATGACCAGAGAATAAGACTAGTTGTAAATCATAGTAGTGTAAAGGAGAAAGAGAAAGAACATGAAAGAACGAGGCGTTGGATTGGCAGGATCGTTAGAGCATCGGACATAATGCCAGTATTTAGTTCAGAGTTCAAATCTTGCCGAGGTCAGCTTTGTCTTTAATCCTTCTGGGGTCGATAAAATAAATTACCAAACCGGTCAAATATTGTGGATGATTTAATAATCATATGAAGTATCCTAGATGTCAATGGAATTATAACAGACACTAAGACTGTGGTGGAATTCAGAACCTTTATTTTCTAACACACTGTTAATTATTTAATTATTCTGCTGTAATTATTACCTAAATAGGTTTATAGTCAGGAAATGCTAAACTCTGATTTACAACAGTAGGCATGGGCATAAAAGTTGAGCTTTTCCCCCCTCTCTCTGGTGGAATTGTACATGGGAAGTTGCAATGCTTATTCTCTTGAAGGAAAACATGAATTTAACAGCTGTTCTGACTAGAAATTGAATTCAGGTGACAGAATTGGTTCTCAGAGAATTTATTGAGCTGCTCTCTAGAAATAATATTGTATGAAGAATGGTATAAATAATATTTTGATAAATTATGAAATAATTTTCCTCTCCCTGTCAGGTGCAACGTTGGCACAATGAAGAGATTGTAAAAATCCTAGACTGCATCCAGAGAAAGGCCACTCGACTGATTGGCATAAAGTCACTCACAGACACGCTCCAGCCTTTATCCCCCACCGACAAGCTGTCTCCTCTCTCTGCTTTTTCTATTGCTACTACAATGGCCTCTGCTTCTCGGAGCTCATTGGTCTTGTGCCACCTACTTAGCAGGGCTGTGGAGTTGGAGTTGGAAGCAATTATTGGATTACTGGAGTTGGAATTGGTACAATTTTACCGGCTCTGACTCCGACTAAATGTAAATTGTAATATAATGTGTAAAAATTTCCAATTTCACAGAGTCATTGTCTTACATCAGTTTAAGTGGAATGTTAACAGCATCAATCTCACTGGTCCTTGAGGGCCATGGGCATTGGTTAGAACAATCGCAAGTAGATCTGTGCTGTCTATAAGAGGTAAGATGGAATGGAGCCCCAACCAGACTCCTCATGAGCAAGGAGCACAGGTATGAATTATTCTGGGTGAGTAACAGTGCTGGATTTGGTGGAGTAAGCATATTTTTGGCAGAGAAATGGATAAAGTAATGAAGGGGTCTAAGTATGTGAGAGAATCATTAAGCTTAGTCTAGTCATAGGCAACAACAGCAACAGTGGTCTTTTCATATGTTCCACAAGGAGCACTGATATGAACAAAGGACACTTTCTATGAGGCTCTCTTGCAGACTACCTTAATGACAAGACTGATATCATTATTACAGCTGGTGACACTTTAATGGAGATGTTAGGGAGCACCATCTTCATCATCACTTTCCATGCTGGCATAGGTTGAATGAGATATTTTGAGGCAGTATTCTACGGCCAGATGCCTTTCCTGATGCCAACACATATTTAAGTACGGTACTTATTTCACAGATCTTTACTCATCAAACTGCTAAGCTGTGGGACATAAACAAATGATAACAGTTGCGTAAGTGATGACAATAATGGAGACAAACACACGCACACAGACATACATATATATATATATGCACGACGGGCTTCTGCTCAGTTTCCAACTACCAATTTCACTCACACGGTAATTAGCCTGAGGTTATAGTAGAAGACACTTTCCCAAGGTGCCATGCAGTGAGATAGAGCCCCAAACCACATAGTTGCAAAGCTGACTTCTTAACCACACAGCCATGCCTGCACCTGATATATATGGAGGTTATGGTTATGGTACATGGAATGAAGACTCTTAGAGTTTTGCAATGCAAATGACCTAACTATTTTCAATACTAACTTCAGTAAACCAGCCATCCACCTGATCACCTACCTCTCAGGTAAACACGCAAGCCAGATAGACTTCTTACTCATCAGGAAACAGGATTGACAGATGGTTCTCAACACAGACTAGGAATTAGTGACAAGACAGACCCAAAGACACAAGATAATCTGCAGAAGGAAGGTATGGAAGCTGAAAGATCCCTCAGCCTGATATGGATTCAAAAAAGTACCGGGTGACACATATGAGGAGATAGACCTATAAGATAAAAGACAACTGGGAGTTTCTATGAGACAACCTGCAGCAAGCAGCCACAGACCATATCTGTAGATGGAGCAAGTTCCAGCCAGACGGAAGGTGCCATGATGGTGGAATGGTGGTACAGTAGATTAGAGCCATAAAAGCTAAGACACGGGCTAGGAAAGAATGGAAGAAAGTTGGGTACAAGGAACTATATCAGGTAACTCAAAGAGAAGCTAGACATTAAGTATAGTTAGCAGGTAGAAAAGCAGAAAGTAAGAATTTTGCCAATGTTCTGTGGTATGAGGTGTTCCGAATGGCAAAAGAGTGTTAGTTTGAATCCATAGGTGTGTCCTTAACGATGGTGGTGCACTGACTCGCACTAGGAAGAAGGATACATGGAAACACTATTAAGAGTGCTGAATGAGGAGAATGCATGTGAGAGAGAAGGATTACTCCAAGTAGACTTGACAGATGGACCAGCTATTGAGATTCACAGTTATATGGTTGAAATGGTCATTAAGGATATGAAGGTATGGAGAGCAGCTGGACTGTCAGTGAGATGCTAAAAATATTCGGTGAAGTAGAACATGTGCTAGTCATCGCATAGCCAAGCCAATCAGGTAGTACAAGGAGTCATTCCAAATGATGGGCATAGCAGCATCATCATCATCAACTGCTATAGGGTTGAAGGAGATGCTTAATAACGAGAAAGTTAGTTATTTTACTAAATAACTAACTTTATCTGCTTCTCAATAGCTCACCATCCATTTTTTAATATCTGTTTATGATTTTATGTCTATCCATATACAAAACTATATCCATAAGCACCCTTCTATATCTATCTATCTAAATCTCTATCGCTCTATATATATATCTAAATATTTATACATATATCTATCTTATCTAGATTTCCACCTTACTCTCTTTTACACATATTCTATGTGTGTTACACTAGTAATAAGAAAAGCAAATTAGACCAAATCTTTGACCTTAATAGTGGCAGCAGTCAGTGTTGGCATCAAATAATTCTTTACCCCCGCTGTCAATATACAGGATATGAACTTTGGTATTCAGAACAAAACACTGTTGATTATTGATTGGAAGGAATCTGCTATTAACTTCCTCTTTCTCATCCCTTCTTTCATTATCTCTATCTACATATGTATAATACATTATATTATATATATATATATATATACAGTATAATGCACATATAAATCCTGTCCTGCACCTTTGCATCAAGTGGAGATCATATGTCCGGGAGTCATTATGCACTCAAAACCTTAACGAAGTTAAGGTTGGGCTACGAGACCAACTCTAATGAATGACATAGCTTCAACATGACTACCAATAGAACGCTGTGGTGTCCGGGTGGACCCGAATGAACAATTGCATTTCCGATGGCTAGAGGAAGAAGGGAGTGTCTATGCAACCCAAGCGAAGTAAATACTACAAGGTATTTTTGTTTGAATACACTGGTTCATCAGTTTTCTTGGCAATGTGTGCACATTTTGCCAATATACAACAGCAATATAAGAGCAGGCATGGCTGTGTGCTTATATATATATACAGAACAAGGGATGGAAATTCAGATCAGGTATCAGATAACTGAGCAGATGTGTGATTGTCTTTACCACTACTTTGTATGATTGATTACATAGAGGGTCAGGTTAGCAATGGTGTATTTCGAAGCCTTACTTGACACTTTGTGGTATCTATAAACAACAGATACAGAGGTATAACCAAAGTGGCTGAAATAAAAGAGGTTATGGACATTTGCATGAGAAGCAAGTTATATGGACTTCAAGGGATAGACACGATGCCAAAGGGGACTTCTCCAGCAAATTTTAACCAGAAACAAACTGAGAGAAAGTTATCTTTACATTTTACAGCATCTTAATTTCAAATTGGCACATTGACATGCTTTCGTTCTGTAATTTACTATCTTTGGGTAGTTGTGTACATATTTCCTAAATGTTTGTCTTTTATTTTATCAACATGTCTGCTTTAGCCACTACATCTATAAATAATGCTTGCAACCCAAGATGACATTAATAAAGTCACACGATACAAAGTCCCCTCCCAGTAGTAGTCCTTTTGATTATACACCATATTATAAGGATATATATATATATATATATTACTATTATAATAGTAATATAATAATTATAAGAACATTAGTTGTTGTTTAGCCCCAGATCAGCCCTAATCGAGAAGACATATGTTAAAAAACATTTCAACCGTAACCATCCTACCTTTTATTCAGACATAGTGTATCTTGGAATACATTATCCAATATTTCCTTTTCTTTTGGGGATTTGAAGGAGATTTTGCTGCTATTTCTAGTAGGTTGAGCAACCATATAGAGGTTCCCTTGTTGGCTCAAGAACACCAGTTCTTATATGTTGTTGACTCCATACCATATTATAAGGACTTAGACAAGCCAATGAGGAAACCTCTACTTGGTCATTTGACCTGCTAGAAATAGCAGCCAAATCTCCCTAAAATCACACCCTACCATCTTAAAAAAAGTAAGGACACATTGGATAATGTATCCTAGATACAATATGTCTAAAATAAAAAGACAGGATGGTCACAACTGGAATGCCTTTGATCATAGGTCTGCTCGATCAGGGCTGACTTTGGTTAAACATAAGAACTTAGAGTGATATTTAGTATGTGGGTTTATGATGGAATTGAAATGGTGTGCTTGGGAAGCAATGTATTGGTTGTTCTATAAATGTTACCACTTTGTGATGCTCAGAAAACAAAACTGGCTCAACAGTTTCAAGTTGGTCTATTTCGGCTGCTGTCACATCATTTATTAGTTTCAATCATTCGAATCATTAGACTGCGGCCATACTGGAGCACCACCTTCAAGAGTTTTAGTCAATCACATCGACCTCAGTACTTATTTCAGTCTAAATAGAGATTATTTTATCGAATCGCTAAGTTGACATTTTTGACATAAAGGGATGCAACTAGACACACTGGTAAAAATAATCACATATGGACATGGACACATGCATATATATTATATATATATATATATATATATATATACATATATATCATCATCATCATCATTGGCATCTCTCGGTGCCAAGAATTTGATTCCATTGAATTTATCTATGTATGTTAAGATGGCTGCATAAGCCTATCTTTTAGCTCAAAGTATGCTGTAGAGGACAAGAGACTTGGAGCGCATTATATGGATAATATATAAATATATATTATTCACTAAAAATATGAAATTTCCAATGCAATACCAAACCCATTCCACATTTCAACTCCAAGATCTACTCCAATTCGAGGGCTAATACATCCTGTTGAGGCAAAGCCAAAGAGCTAAGACAGCTTGCTCATGGCTGCTGACTGCCAAATAAAAAAAGACAGATTCTTTTGAGCCCACCTTTATAGTCAAAATGGCTACCAGAATTGTGATTGGCTTATAAAACTGGTGAAAAAATGGTGAAATACCAAAACGTCACTGGTTGCATGAGGGGAGAAGCCAATAGCCAATCATACCTGGAGATATGACAGGTATCACTAGGTTATCTGCCTTCTGAAACATACATTGCTGTGCACCTACGGCCTCCGTAGGCTATGAATTTGGGATGGATCGATCCACAGTACAGTTATCAGCTCTGGACTGTTAAAGAGTTAATTACATTGAGATCATGATTTACAGTTAATATATGGCGACTATTTTGTTAATGTTGCTACTAGCTGGGCACAGTGAAGTTTAAATTATTATGTTGTGTTTATATCGAATCTTTCCATTATTTTGCAAATTATCCAAACAACAAAGGGTTTAGGAATCTGGCATTGTTGTTTGTGAGACTAAATTGAAAGACTGAAAATAGTGGTCACACAATCGGCAAAATATTTCTGACAGGAGAACACTTGTGCTGTGAAGTTTAAATCACACACAGCAAGCCAAAGAAATGAAACCAATTCAAATCAAACCAAACCAGTCCAAGTCAAACCTAACAAAACTAACAACTTTGTTACAATTCAAAAATATTGATACAAAATATCTTGGATTCAGTAAATTTTAAGTTAAAGAAAATTAAAATTAAAGAAAAGTAGAAATACAAAATATCAGATTACATGGATACTGGTTTTCCGATACTAACCAGATCTTATACCAGTATCATTGATGGAATTCAGATATTAGTAGAGCTAGTAAATTATTGTTCAAACCTCAAAATGTTGTTACATGAGGTCATTGTGTTTTCTTTTTCTTTCTTTTTTTTTTGTCTTTTAAGAAATACATTAAACAAAACAAGAACATGGTGAAGTATTACATCATGTAAGAGTTATTTTTGCCATTTCAGAACACACGAAATCTGTTATATATTCACTTATCATTAATTCTATTAATAGCATTGTCTATTATGAAGTGTCCAAAATGTTTCATCACACTTCTGTGATCTGGTCACTGGCACAATTCCACTGCATTTCTTTGTCAGTGACCAGGTCACAGAACTGCAACAAAACTTGTTGGCACTTCATAATAGACAGTACTGTTAAGAAATAAATGAAAAGTGAATATAACAGTTTTTGTGTGTTCTTAAATGGTTAAAATGACTCTTCTACCATATAATTGTTTCAGTTTCAACACATGATCCCAGATCAAATTACTTGGCAAACAAATACAACTCCGAAATAATGTAGTATAATAGCTATATAATAATACTGCTGGCATGTTTGGAGGATTGGTATTGCTGTTGTTGTTGATGAGAAGCTGGCTGAATCAGTGCAGCATTTCGACTATTTGGCTTTATCCTTCTTGGTTCATTCATCGCTTTTTACGTCCGTTTTTCCATGCTAGCATGGGTTGGACGGAGATTTCTTGAGGCAGAATGTTTACGGTCGGATGCTCTTCCTGTCACCAACCATACTGATTCAGTATGGGTATCACAACACTGAATCACTGAACAGCCGGGCGTCTGGTTATTGGAGATATAAACAAATGTCACCGGTCGATTTCAGTGATAAACGGCATCAAGCGATGACAAGCATACACACATATATACGACAGGCTTCTTACAGTGTCTGTCTACCAATTCCACTCACAAGGCATTGGTCGTCCCCGAGGCTATAGTAGAAGACACTTACCCAAGGTGCCACGCAGTGGGACTGAACCCGAAACAACGTGGTTGCAAAGCAAACTTCTTAACCACACAGCCATGCCTGTGCCTATATATATATATATATATATATATATTCTCCTGTGGTGTAGTTTGTTTTGCAATGTGATGTTGTTGTTTAGCCCCAGGCCTGCTCTGGTTCAGTATATAAAAGACATTCTAGTCATGAACATCCCGTCTATTTTCATTTTTCCTAGAATTATTATCATGCCATTATCTTCTTATACATCCTGCCAAGGTCAACTATGCCTTTCATCCTTTCACGGTAGATAAATAAAGTACCAGTCTAGGGCGGGGTGGACTGGTGGAATTGCTAGTGTCAGACAGGATGCCTTGTGGCATTTGTTCCGGCCCTTTGCATTCTGAGTTCATATCCCGCCGTGGCCTACTTGGGTGGTGGACTTAATCCATTGCCCGGCTTAACACCACCTGGCCCACAGGTGGTGGTGGTGGTGGAGTCAACTCTGTTGTAAACATTTGGGCCAGGTGTCCGGTCTCAGGATACCGCCCTCCCTCCCTCCCACCAGTCTCAGAAAAAACAAAAAGATGGACACTATCCTCCCTCCTGACTACGTGATAAAAAATAATTACACGTATTCTTTAATAAGAGTTCTGGTTTGATGGTTCATCATAACTGATCTGGAGCTCGGTTTATATATTTCATTTGTTGTCTACGTCCAGGTCAGCCCCCTTTTTTGAGTAGACCCTATGATCAAAGACATTCGGACTATGGCCATCTTAGCTTTTGTATATCTAGGATGACCATTGTCCAATGTGTCCTTTCTTTTTTATGATGGGCATTGAATGGCAGAGGATGTGTGCAAAGGTTGGAAAGAAATGAAGCAAGTATGCTCTGCTGCTGGATGTGTAATGTTAATGTGCATGAACGATGAGGTACAGATGAGTTGAGAGAAAAACTTGGTATAAGAGGAACTATATGTAGTGTGCAAGAGAGAAGATTGCACTGGTACGGACATGTAATGTGTATGGGTGATGACAGATGGCTGAAGGTGATCCAAGTAGAAGGAAGGTGTGGAAGAGGAAGACCAAGGAAGACATGGGCAGAGGTGGTGAAAGCAGATCTCAAGATGCTGAACCTCAGGAAAGAGTTGGCAAAGGATTGAAAGAAGTGGTGAAACGGTGTGTTGGAGAGGACTTGTCCAACCCATGCAAGCATGGAAAAGCAGACGTAAAATGACGATGATGATGAAGAAACGATGAAGTTTGGCTCCCCATTGTAAGCAGCAGGAGCACTGCATAAGTAATGTTACGTTGGTCTGCAGTACTGAGTTCAAGTCTTCTCTTAGCAACAGGATAAGGGGCACCAGTGTGTATCCTCTCTAGACCCCCCCCCCCCTTAAATTGTCAAGTTCACTAGGAATCCAGTCTTCATGGCATTATGTGGATGAAAGAGGAACAATCTCTTGGATAAAATGTCAGTGTATTGCAGGTAACATTCCCAGAAGATCTAGTGCTTATTACTTACAGCTAGGTGGTGGTTGTTGTTTAGCCCCAATCCAGCAGACTTATGATCATCCCATCTTTTATTCAGGCATAGTGTATCTAGGACTCTATTATCTGTGTCCTTCCTTTTTTTTAAATCAGAGTTCAGTTTACTTCCATTGGTCAACATATTTAGAACCTTCTAAATTTAAACAGTTTGTCTTCTGGAGCAAAATTTTCTCATTTTGTAAATGTGATTTTTAATATAATCCAGTTTCCTGGGATCCTAAAATTCCCCAGCTATTACCAAAGATGCCCCGAGCTGTTCCTCTTTCATGGCAAGTTAAAAATATTACATGTTTCTGCTTAAATCTAGTCAGTCATTCAAATGGTGACAAAGATGGTGGTCCTTCTCATATCAATGGTTATGGAAATGTTTGACTTTATGCATCGGACTTAAACAATTATAGAAAAACAATATAATTCATGACCAGAATTTCTATTATAATCTCTTGTAAATTCTTCCAACTTGTTCTTGTTTATGCTGTGAATAGCTGGAGATGCTAATAAAAGGTTTGCAGTAGATTTTACTCTTTCAATTCATGTTTTTCCTTTTATTCTCTTATCTTTCCTTTCTCGAAGAGACTATGACAAGGTATAGCATATGCCTTGCTGGAAACAACTTGAACTTACCAAATCACCAGCATTTTCTAAGACTGCAAAACAAATGCTATCACCAAGCAGTAAACATAAGAGAAGTTGGACTGAAAATAACATGATGTGGCATATTCGGAAACCTACACACTAGCACATTATGTGGCAAAAGGTGGAAAACATTAGTGTCAATGATTTACTGTGGTGAAGACAGCTTATTACCTTATGTAATAATTTCTTACATTGGCACAAGGCTAAAAGGTTTGTAGGTGTAATGGTATAGTTGATGTTGATTAAATTAATTCCAGTACATGATTGTTACTTGCTGTATTGACTAGGAAATATGAAAGGTAAAGTGGATCCTGGTAAGATTTCGAGTGGAGAGGGACAAAACGAAATACTTTCTGGCTTTTAGCTTGGTGCACCACAATTTGTTGCACCACCATCCTAATGATGTTTCTGTTCTATAGTGAATGTCACGTTTTTCCAGGCCTATGGAAGGATTTTGAGCTCAGCAAGACCAGTTATTCAATAATCTCCACCCCCATTGAATATACTGATGAACTGTATATTTTGTTGGTTATCTATTTACAGTGATGTGAAGCGAACTCAGCCAAGAGTTAGGTATACTTACCAGGGACACAGTGCTGTAGAAGTGATAAGATATAAAATATCGATGCTTCAGTCAACACCCGAACAATTTTATATCTTCCAGTCTCTTTTTAACAGTTTAGATGTTTCAATAATACTTTCTTCGATACTATCTTTTTAGTTATGAGACGTAACAGCTACAGGATTAAAGACTGGATTACTGAGTTCTATTTGACTTGAAACAGATTCCATTCCTGCTTTACTGCCGAGTGGGCCTAATATGAAGGGAATCCAAAACTAGAACACTATGCAAATATACAAATTTCAAAACAATTACCCCAATAAATGTAGTGTGGAAATTCAATGTGAAATAGTAAAAAAACAAAAAAACCTATGAGTTTTAGATTTGGTACAAATGATAGAGAGCAAGATTAAATAAATGGTAACTAGTTCATTGTCTCACAGGTAAATGAGGTTTAGGTACATATTTAAATCATTATTATAATTGTTGCAGATCACTTGCTAATTATTTAACTTTGTATTATGATTGGCACTTATTCTTCAGATAGGCCTTGCTCAAAATATTACAATTCTTTCTGTATCGACATTATCTGTTTTTCAAACTGTAAATTAGTTAAGTTAGTGCTAACATATTTAATGCAGTGAGCATTAAAAAGCTAACTGGAAATAATCATGTGGTGAGGAGAAAAAAACAATATTAATCAATAACTAATATTATTTTATTTCAGCAAGTATGGGAGACAACTCTGTATATGCTTTAGTCTTATTATGGCCTCATCAGTGAAGTATAGACTTTGCCATACTTGTCGAAGTAGTGATGAAAAGAATCACTACATAAATGTAAAAGAATGTACATTCGTTGGCAGAAAAAACTAGAATTATTTAGAGAATAAATAACTCTTTTCTCTAAATATTTTAGTTATTTCATAGTCACAATATTTTCTTTTCTCTGTGCTTGCATGAATCGGATGGTATTTTAAAAACTGGATGCTCTTCCTTCTAACTACTCAACTGTGATGTAGGAGTAGACCTGTTTTTTGTTTTACTTTTTGCTTTTTTTTTGTCAGCAAAGCAAACCAGAGCAAACTGAGTTATGTTCCTTGCTCAGGGGTAAAGCACAGTAACTACAGTAATAAGGTTTGAATTCAGTAGCACGTGGTTAGCTGTCTGGCACCTTAACCTCACAACCAATCTGCCTCCACCAATTATCTATTACAAATATATCTTCAATTTCTTTAAAGTTCTCTGCAAGAGAGTCAAAGCATGTATATTTTTTTTGTGTGTTTTTGTTCAATGATGTCTGTTTAAATACATTGATTTATTGAAACCCAAGACATCTTCATTTATTTAGTGAACACTGATACAAATAGTTATTTTGAACTTCAGTAGCGTCATCACATTTTATCATCTATAATGAGTAATCTTACAAGTGTGGTTATAAGATTAGTTAATCTTCTAAGACCATGGACTTCTCAGATGATTTACTGGAAAGAGTAGACAGATTCTGTTACTTAGTGACCTTATTAGTACAGGAATGAAATCAGTGATAGCATAGCATCTTAGCTAAAAACTGAATGGAAGATGGTTATAGATTTACAGCCTTTGTCAGCAGCAAACAGATTTTCTCATCACATAATAGAGTAGGATGTACAATGTGTATGGCAAAAGTATAATGGTACCGGCACTGAAACATGGAGAAAGAAAACATAGAACTTCAGTAAGGAACAAGTTGGATATTGGCTGTGAAATGTGAACTTGAGTGACACACTAAATACAAAGTGAGTGGAGGATGCAAACTGGCATTAGAAGCAACAACCAATCTATTGAGAATAGATGGCACATACTGGATGAGAATGAGACAAGATGTTATGAGGGGAGACATAAAGTAGAGATGAGCCCAAAGAGGATAATGTAATGATAATAATTCTAAGGATATTGAGCCTCACAGATGATTTAATGCAGAATTTTGAAAATATGCTTTTGAGTTAATCAAACTATGACTTTATTTTTATTTTTATTTATTAGAACTTTTATATTTCAATGGCTTCATCTGTTTTGTATAATCCATATAATATATTTGTGTATGTGTGTCTGTGTCTATTTTCACATGATCATATATATATTTTTAATACTATTTTCCACTGTAGCAGATTTCTATACAATAATATATAATGAAAGAAATTTTAACATATAAATCAGTATTTCAATGAAGAGTGAATTCTGACTTCCTTTTCGTGAAGACGAAGTAATTTTCAATATGATCTGAGATCGTTACATTTTAAAAATCTCTAGACTCGACATAGATATCCACACAGATATGTAGAGGTAGGTTTTTACCGATATATATATATATATATATACATATATATGCAATTGGCACACCCAGTCGATCATCGCTTCCCCACCGGCGGATCGACGTTTCCCATCGAGTATTTTTCTATCAATGCTGCAAGGTATCTTTAACCCCACCCCCCACACTTAACTCCCAACAGTTCACTTCACCAATATCATGAGATGTACTGCAAGCAGTGGGAGCACTGATAATCGGAGAGTGTTTCGTCACCTTTTAGAGTCGGGTTGAAAAATCCATCCTTTGACCTGGAGAAGACAAGAAACCACTCCTCCCTTGGAATCACCACATGAAGACGGAGCCTTCAGCAATGGTCCAACAACACAATTTAGTTAGGGGATATAACGTATCAGAGTATCCCTAAAATTCCATGCTTATATAGTATTATACCGTTAGTATATCTTCTAACTTTTGCAATCGGAGGAGGAAAGTAACAGATGTATTAAGGCAAAAATATAACAAGAAAGAAAGGTTAGATCCTACATTGCAAAGTTATGCTAAGTAGCAACATTAGACATAAAAAAAAATCAATGTTTTAGACATGGAATTAAAAGAAAAAAATACTTTAATAAGTAGGATCTGGTGTATCTTTATTTTTTCCAATGATTTCAGTTACAGAAGAATCGACAAATTATTTAAAGTTGAGAATTAAACATCAAAATCTATCTGTACTTACATGTTAGGGTCAACTTGCCAACCATGTTGAAACAGTAAATTTGACGCATGCGTAACAATGATTACTGTCATTTGTCAGAAACAACTAATCTATCACACATTATACAATCTACTTTTAATCAATTTTAGAAAGATTTTTACTCAAAATGAATAGTTTCACAATTTAATGTAAACGTATTGCTTGCCTATGAATGTATCAAAATATACAAAAACGATTAATTTATCTAAATGTCATTGTACCGTTTCCTTAGTTTTGTCTATTTTCTGTCATGCGTACTCAAACCCGCCTTATGATATTATGGCGCTTGTGTGATTTCCTTTTTATCTTGTCAAGTTGAATATTCATTTTAAACAGGCGATTTGAACAACTCATCGTTAAATAAGGTACAGAGACAAAATTTCTACTACTGTATTAATATATCATCTAGATATTTTGTACACCCTATGATTATAAATTGTTGTTTAGTTGATTGTAAAAAAAAAATCAGGTCTCTTCAGCTCTGTGAAATGAGAAAACATGACACAAAGTGTCATGTTTTCTCGCCTTTTTCTTTTTTCTTTTACATATTATTAAATGTTTTCAAAGAGCTAGATCAGCTTTTTGGTAGATTTCTCAATATAGATTATCGAGTATTTAATCTAAAAGAACCTGGCCGTTGTTATATTGTTCTGATTCCCTCCAACAATCAGTATTTCTTTACCGTCTGTCATTGCATACTTTCTGCATCTTCAACAAAAAAGAAGAAAAAAAAAAAAAGAGACAGCTTGGAAAGACGAGCAAAATTAATATTAACTTAGAACCTTGAGTATTTGTGTGATCTTCGCAAGAATCGCTATCATGTTATTATTATTTTAAATGCTATATTGAAAGCTCTTTGTATGGTTTTGTTTATTTGAAATCTGCTTTTTTGTCTGTTTAGGTTTAGAGTTTTTCTGCATCTTAAAAGAAAGACGAGTAAAATTTCAACTTATGAGGTTTTCTTTTTTTTATCATCGCAAGAATTGTTTTCTTTTCTTCTTTAAATGGTGTATGTTATAATTAATTATGTGTTTTGATTGTTATTAGTACTATGTTTATTTTGAAATTTTCTTTTACTTACATAATTCGATCAGTTTTTTGTTTGATTCTTCCATGAAGATTATCTGATTTGTTTTTTATTCCAAATATCACATCGCTGTCACTATCAGTTTTCCCCTCTATCACATTATTAGGATTCCACCCAGCAGCTGTAATGTATAATGTAGTCGTTGCCTTTTTGTTAAATATTTGTTGTGTTTATAGATCATGTGTCCTGAATTTTTTGTATCTTAAAAAAAAGAAACCAGACACAAAACAACAAAGCTAAGATTTGATCTTTGCAAGACTCGGGTTTTATATTAGAATTATAGTTCTATGTGAGATTATTTTTCTTTATGGTACCCGATTTTTTAGTTCTCTTGAAATATTTTTAATGAATTCTTTAAATCTGTTTCTTCCTTGAAGCATCTGTCAAAATATAAAGTCAACCTGCACTTCACAGCTCGCATCATTTTTTATTAATTTACGAAGCAAACCTATAAAAGGCCTTTATTGCTCTCCATATAACTTATCTCCCCATCTTAATATTAAACGATAAGTTATTCCATTTTGTTGTAATATTCCTTCAGCACATTCGACACTAATTAAAGAACACAGCCTTTTGTTATGCTTTCAACATTTTTCGAATCAATTGATGTTGACTTTACTAAATCTCTATTAATTCAAAATCTTACAAGCTTTGAAAATCAATATATTTTCTTTTTACTTTTTACTTGTTTCAGTCATTTGATTGCGGCCATGCTGGAGCACCGCCTTGAAGGTTTTTTAGTCGATTAGATCGGTCCCTATTGCCGAACTGCTAAATATATATATATATATATATATATTTTAATCTTTACCTTTCCTTATTTTATTTGATCAGATATGAATTCTCCTCTTTTTTTCTTTTTGGTATAAAAAAGACAACTGTCTTGTTTATATTTTTGTTTCTTTCTCCTTTTGATTTTTTTTTAATGTCTGCACCTAACCTTGAAAAAGTTTTCTGGAAAAAGAATAGCTATTTTTCTTAGCTAATCCTTTATT
>JAOPJM010001042.1:5455419-5466589 GCA_027124095.1 Muusoctopus leioderma | reverse complement strand
CGTAAAAATTCTGCCTCAATAACTCTCTCTGTCCAACCCATGCTAGCATGGAAAAGCGGACGTAAAAGCGATGATGACAGCTATGCCTGGGTAGAATTATTTATTCCACATTGCCAGAGTTCACTTGACTATCTGTAGGAATAGGTAGCAGTTCACCTGGGGAATGTTAACCTGATAGACTGGTGGCTCGTCCAGGAGGTTTATCTCTCCTCTGTTTCATTACCATGAAACTAGAGCTAAACACTGGCCCCTCAGTATAGCAAATTGTTTAAGTTTCATGCTGTATTGTTGTACTATAAATAACTTTGAAGTGTTTCAATAATTCTAAATTTCTAGGAAAATGAACAGCTACAAATCGACGTGGAGGATTTAGAATCTCACAACTCCAATAAAACATCTAGTCTTAAGAAACTGGAGTTATTGCTGGACAAAGTTCAAGAAGAAAAACGTCGCTTGATACATAAAGTGAATAAATTAACAGCCAGCGGTAAGTTAAGGAACCAACATGTTAATTTTATTAAAGAATTGTAAAGAAGATAATATCTGCTTCTATTTTGTTGTTGTACAGTAAATTGAATTGGTTTTGTTAAAGTATCAGCATGAGTTGTAGTGTCTTTGTCCTTGTAACGGCAGACTAACCACATTGTTGATATTTATAATCAGCATCACTACATTCTATTTATATATATATCATCATCATAATTTTACGTCTGTTTTCCATGCTGGCATGGGTTGGACAGGTGATTTCGGTCCGTGTCGATTCTGAATGGAGTCACCACTCTCCTAGACGGGTCGGGGGACCACACCTCACACACCCACACATATATGTATATATATATATATATATATGCATATATGAGTGTGTTTATCTCCACATAGTCTTCGTTGTTGACACCGCTTGTTGTTTATGTTCTGTGTAGAGAATTCGCGGTTCGGTGGTGAAAAAACTGCCTCAGTTATAAAGTACTTATAACTAAGGGTTGGCAACAGGAAGGGCATCCAACCGTAAAGTACTGCTCAGAAAAAAAAAAAATCTCGTCTTTTCCAGCAGGAAAAAAATGGACATGAAAATAACGATGATGATGATGATGATGACTAATTGCAACATTGATATAATAAATATAATTATTAAAACATCATATTGACTTTTTGAAAGATGAATCTGAGTAGATTTGATCAACTTCTCATTCCTGTCATAATAACTACCAATATTTCTCGAGACATTGTAATCTATTATATACAAACTCTGAGCTAAACTTTCTCATGTGTTATAATATCCACTTAAAGACATGTTTCTGTTGTCCAACTCAAGAGATGCAATTACAAAGTAGTTTTCTCGTCATTGTTCAGTTTGAAGACTCTGAAATTAATTCTTATAATGAAATTATTTTTTTGTTACTCGAAATATTCGATCAAAGTATTTACATTTCAATTAATATTTCTACAATTTTCTGATACCAGAGAAAGATCTGATTTTGGAGAATGAACAGCTGAAACATAGGGGCCCCATAACGAAAAAAGGTAAAGTTCCACCCAGAGTAGAAAGTCTGATTAAGACATTGGAAGAAGATAGAAACTATTACCGTGACCAAGCTGCCAGTTTACAGAAGTTGATACTAAATGATCCATGTGGAAACAGTAATCGTAAAATAGTAAGCAGTTCTAGACTTAATAGATCCAGATCAGTGAGTCCTAATAAAGAACTGATGTCTCTTCCTGATAAACTGGATAAAAAGGTGAGTTGACTCTATTGCCTAAGCTTATCAAAATAATTAAAAAACACATAAGAAAATTGTGGTAATGAGAGTAGATCTTATAAAAGTTCCAAATTAATTTGTACCAAATTAACCTATACTTTTTTCTCTCATATATTAAATGCGAATTAAATTGTTACATTAATTTACATTAAAGAAATTATTTTCCTTAAAACATTTGATATGAGAAAAATTATTGATGTTTTTTGATATTTGTTTAACACAGGGAAACAAAACTCTTTCACATTTATCTTTCTTGAAAACCTAGCATTAGGTGAAAAGAAAGGAAAGAAAAAAAAGTCTTAATTAATTAAACTAATGAATATAATTTTTTTAAATCTTCCAATATTTCAGCTGATTGGCTGTGGAATCATATTTAAAAAATTGTCTTCATAAGAATACTGAGAAATTTGAGGCTTGCTTATTGTCTTAGTTTTCTAAACTCCTACAGGCATCCCCCATATTATGGAAGTGTTGTGTTCTTGGAAATCTTACCGTAATGTGGAAATCCATAAGGTGAAAACTATTTCCTCATTGACTTCCATGTTATGTAAAATGGAAGTCAACAGGAAAATAGTTTTCACCTTATGGAATTCCACATTATGGCAAACTTTCCAGGAATGTTATGTGAGGGGGATGGCTATATTTTAGACATGTCAGGTAATACTATAGGCTTCACACCTTAGATTTAATGGAATTAAGTCCAAAAAAAAAAATGTATTTGAAATAAAATTTAATAAAATGTATTTTCAAGTTTTGCAATAACAGAAAAGAACTCCATTGAATAAATTAGTGCTTATTTTGGTGGAGAAAAAAAATGAGTGGAAGTAAAATAAGTGTTATACAGTTTTTCTTTGTTCAACATGAGATCTATGATAGAATATGAAACTAATGGTAGGGTGCCAAGCCATTTTTAACATAGTGTCCACAACTCCCTTTTTGTCAACACTGTGATACCATTGTGAAAGATCAGAGCTGCAACTAGAATTTTCCGGTGGATTTTTCACTTGGATATTGTTAACACATCGACGACATTTAAATTTATCATGTGTATCACTTTTGGTATCTTCATTCAGTCGAAACAAGTTTCTTAAATCTTCTCGGCTAAAATGTCTTTCAACATCTTCGTTGTCAACGACACAGCTACTTAATGCCTTTTTGTGAGCTTGTCGCTGAAAGATCATTTCTTCAATAGAACCGGTCGCTACAAGTCTGTAAATGAAACATTGCTTCTTTTGTCCGTCACGCCAGCATCTAGCCATAGCTTGATCATCATTAGCGGGATTCCAGTCAGGATCAAACATAATTAAGCGGTTAGCACCAATCAAATTAAGGCCACACCCACCAGCTTTACTGCTGAGCATGAAGATAAATTCTGTACTGATTGGATCATTGAATTTTTCAACAATCTTTGCCCGTTTTTTCACAGACATTGTCCCATCAAGTCTGACCCAGGAATACTTTCTCTGTTTACATAAATTTTCAAACAAGTCTAATGTATTTGTATAGTTAGACACCAACACTACTTTGTCATTTGAGTTAGCTTTTATCACAGCCAGCAGGTAATCTAACAAGACGAATTTACCTGATAATTCTGGAAGTACAACTTTAGGATTGTAATTCTTAGGAAATATCTCCAGACAGTCTTCAAAGCCATCAGCCCGTTCTGCACATTTTCCATAAATTAAATCAGGATGGTTACACAGTTTCTTCAGTGATGTGATGGCTGCCAGTGAACTAGCAGTCATTTTACCATCTCTGTTTTCAATTAAAGCTTGGGCTGCCTTAGACTTCACAAACCGTTTGTACAATTCTGTTTGGATTGGCATCATTTTACAGCAGATTACCTGTTCAACTTTCACGGGAAGATATTTCGTCAATAGTTCTTGTGTACGACGAATAATGCATCTGTTGACCGTTTCTAAAAGTTCTTTTAGTTTATTTTGACCTTTTTGGTGATCAACATCAGAAGCATCAGCGTCCCTTCCTCGAAGAATAGGATTCTCAAAATTCTTCTTGAATTCTTTAGCAGTTCCTAAAACTCCTTTATTGACAAAGTGAACTAAACTGAAATATTCCAGAAGATCGTTCTGGATCGGAGTACCAGATAACAGCAGTCTTTTCTGAACATTAAGTTTGTCTAATGCTTGATAGGTTTGGTTCTCCGAGTTCTTGAGCCGATGTCCTTCATCACAGATTATCAAACCTACACTTCCCTGGTGGAGTACTGATGCGTGAAGTCGGAATGTTTCATAGGAAATTATTAACACATTGTTTGAGATTCGACAACCTTGCGATCGCATGAAGTGACTTAAATTGCGGTCAATTTCACTCTTACTGCCCGAATCCACCACTAACGGGTTTATTTTACCTGGCATCCATTTATTGATTTCATTGGCCCAGTTCTTGACCAAACTGCTGGGGGACACTATGGCAACTTTGTTAATCATCGGACAACAGTCTGGACTCTGGCGAAGCAGTGTCCACATTAGTGTAATACACTGTAAAGTTTTCCCTAATCCCATTTCGTCAGCCATGATACAACCGTAACTGTTCTCTATTTGTTGACCAGTTACACAGTCGTACATAAATTTAACCCCTTCCCTTTGATGAGGACGCAACACTTTAGACAGCAGGGGGTCAACTACTACATGTACAGGTAGCTTCTCAGTGTTCATCTTCACCAGTTCGTGAGCCGATAGTTCCGGTGGAGAGTACAAGATCAAAGCCCCTTCTTCGTCGGGATCGTGCAGAGAATTCCGAGCTCCTTGTCTACGAACACCAAGTGCTTTACTGGAGAGCGTGGCCCCTTTATAGTTTAAAATCGGGATTCGGAACGGCTTCGATAAGATTTTGCGGATAAAAGCTTCATGTTCAGAATGATTAGGCGAATTGTGCATCAGTTTATTGTTGTGGTCAAGGGGTGTCAACGCTGGACGTTGTGATGCTACAGATGATGATGATGATGATGGTGATGTACCATGAGGTCGGCATCTTTTAAACTGAGTAAAGTGATTTGTGTCGTCAAGTTTACGTTTACAGTCAGACACTTTACTCGGTGCTAAACTCCGCCGCATAATGTAACACCGAGCAAATTACCGCCAATATATTATTGTTTATATAAATGTGTGTGTGTATATATATATATATATATAAATATATATATTCTCTACACGCTTCACAAAATTATATTTGTTGCGGTAAAGATTTGCCTAACAAGTGAGAATATTCCAAATATACATTGTTTACGATATGAACATTTGTTTACAAAGTTCGATGTTTAAGTGACAAAAAAACCAAACTACTCACTTCTGACAGTCAACAACAACAACAACAACCATTACTAATCAATAAATATTGACAGTCAATAAACAACATCATCAATTAATCAACGGACTTTGGTTGACATGCAACACTTTACCCGCCATATTATTTGTAATTTATACAACGCCCTCTACACATACATATTTAACTAAATCAGAGTGATCTCCCTTAATACTTTCACACTCTTCTGCTGTTTTCTTTGAAATCTTTTTCTCTCCATTTAACAAATTAATTAACCATTTAAAAATAAAAAATGTTTAACTGTTTAATTAAATTATTCATTCTTCCACTCTTTCGCTCGCGTTCTCTTTCTTATAGAGAAGTGGGCGCTAACATGTTTGGACTCTTTCTTTCTTTCTCCCTCTTTTCTTTCTTTCTTTCTCTCTTTCCTTTTTTCTTTCTTTCTTTGTTCTTTCCTTCCTCCCCATCTCTCTCTCTCTCTCCCTTCCTTTCTTTCTCTTGGAGTTCTTTGATACAAATGACCTAACCATTGGTAACATGAGTTTCAGAAGGCCGACTACCAATTGATCACCTACCTACCACTCAACATAGACTAGCGATTAGTGACATCACAGTAAGAGATAGATTGACTTAGTGGAGTCGGAGCTAGGGAAGCTAAGAGATCCTTATATATATATATATATATATATATATAGTAGTTACAGCGTGGAAGACTCATTGCAGAGAAACCGTGTCAGTGAACAGGTTGCAAATGTTGCAACAGAGAAATCGTGTCAGTGAACAGGTTGCAAATGTTGCAACGAAAATTTTGACACCCACAATAAATTGAAGTAAAATTAACAGTTTTGTGTGTTTTTTGAATGGCTAATACGAGTCTTCCACGCTGTAACTACTATACATATATATATATATATATATTCATATGTAAATATGTGTGTGCATGTGGACGTGTTTGTGTTTGTCTCTATGAAGTCTTGATTGATGACATCGGTTGTCTGCTGATGATCGTCTGTTTACATCCTGTGTATAACAATCGACCAGCAGATCAGCTATTCAATGGTTAGAGATCTGTGGAAAAACTTCCTTACTTACAAAAATATGTAAGGTCTGTCAACAGGCAGGGCATCCGGCTGTAGAATACTGCTCCAAAAGCAAAATTCATCCAACCCATTCCAGCATGGAAAAACGAACGTAAAAACAATGATAATGATGATGATGATGATTACACACACACACACAACACACACACACATATATATATATATAGATGTAGATATATACAGTAGTAGCCACTACACAATGCTGTCAGTAGCTGTAGATAGTGAAAGGTTTAACTCCCTAACAACAGTGTTAATAACTTGTAAAGTTATATATATATATATATCGTCAGTAGGTATAGATAGTGAAAATGTTGATTCCCTCAACACAGTTGTTATTGTTGTTGCTTAGTTACAGGTCAACCATGATCGAAGGCATTCCAGCCATGACCATCCTGTAATTCTAGTGTTTACATTTTGTAAAGTTGGCCAGACTGGCCTTGATTAAGCATACCTATGATAAAAGGCTTTCCAGCCATGACCATCCCACTTTTTCCCCTCAGACATATAGTAACTAAACTAGGAACATATTATTGAATCTGTTCGTTTAAGATGGTAGGATTTGACTTGAGTAAGATTTGGCTGCTATTTCTAACAAGGTAAATGGCTATGTGGAGGCTCACACAATCCTGCCATCCAGGATTAAAGTTTATGGAGCAGATAAAAGGAAGTAAAAGGATAGATACCTAAACATTAGAGATTAGTATAACTGGGAGAGTTTTGGACTCTGGTATTCTGACTTGCTCTGGTACAATTACATGATGGTGTCTTCAAATATTGTCTTTATGGTGCAATATGTTATGGGATACATTCCCAAATATTGTGTATAGACCATATTTGTGAATGATCCTCATAAGCCAAAGGTGAAATACTGACTAAAGTTTCCAGTAACAACACTTGTTTAGTTATTAGTTCTTTATCTGTCTTAAGTTGTAAGTTGGATCTCCTGGACGAGAGGTTAGGCATACCTTGTTAAAATGTATAGTAACTTTTGAACTTCTGCAGGATGGTGTTGGGATAGAAATATGTTAGGTAACATTATTCTGGTAGGATGCAGTGTTTTTTGAGAAGATGTGGAGGGGATTGCAAATGTGTTTGGTGTGGAGTAGGGAGAGAGAATATGTCACTGTCGATGAGAAGAAGGGAAGGGTGCAATGAGTAAATTTAGGTTGGAGTGGTACAGAGTTTAAATGTTCTAACTGCTGTAGTAGAGATAAAAGGGACAGAAGGAAGACACATTGGCTCAGTGTGCTAGTCACTCTAGAGTGTTATTTAGAAAAAGTTTACCTCGCAGGTAGATTACTTTACTTTTCAATGCCATTTAATGTGTGTGTGTGTGTGTGTGTGTGTGTGTGTGTGCGTATGTGTGTGTGTGTGTGTGTGTGCATGCGTGTGCATGAAGTAGGCATATCCAAGTGCAGAGTTTATTTGTGCCATGTGAAACAGTTAGCAACTCTTCGAAATCTAAATCTGAAGAACTTGACGTTTATGATATAATCTTGATTATATGAAATATGTGTTGTCATTATTAAAAGTCATCAGAGATTGTAAATCCTAGTAACTTTATTTCTTTCAAAACATAGGAACATGACCATGCTGGAGCACCACTTACTTTGGTTGTATATAGATTTGTTGTAGTAATTTTGTGGTTTATGTTTGTTCCTGTATCAGGCAATGGTATAACATGGGCATTGAAACAGAGAGACTGAGCATTATAATTTGATTAGCTTGAACCTCATCTTATAAAGTAAACATCATATGTTTGTAGGACATATACTATGTAGAAAATCTGAAATAGTTAAAAGCTATGGCGTAGAATATTAGTACATATCTTGAATATACAAAATTCCTGTCTGAGTGAATTAACAGAAGAGAATTTCTGTAGGAAGCTCAGAAGAAAAAATTATACTCCAAATATCTTACCAAAGTTATTCATTATTTTTTGGGTCTCCTTTGATAATCTGTTAAAGTTGCAGCATAACACTGAAGGCTAGGATGATATGTTACATAATTTCTAGATTGGTAGGTTTTTCATCTTTTATTCTAATTCTGTCAACTGCTTATTCTAGGCTTTTTAAGTTGCTAAACTGCCCCTGGGTCAAAAGAATAGAGCTTCTTAGCAAGTACACAAATAAACACAGCTATGTTCTGTTTGCATTCAAATGTCTCTCCATGATACTATAGCAGCTATCTAACTTCATACAGTTTGTATCCAATAGAATTTTAATCTTTATTCAATGAAGCAATATATGTAAGAGAAAATGTTTATAAAATATTATTATAGTTTTCTCTCACATAAAATTATTATTTTTTGCATGTGAATGTCTTTGCTGATAACTAGTGGTGATTATGTTAATGTAACTAACACACACAGAAGGTAGAACACCAGCATGGCTTTAGCTGTGATGACTAAAGAATATTGTAAATGAAACTGAACAGATGCTATTTAATTTTCACTACACTATACATACACATTTGAGAATGAACAACTTACCAGTTGCGTGGTAGTGTATATAAATACCCTCAGAGCAGTCTTTGAAAGTGATTGAAAAAAAACTGTTGTGAAGTATATGGCAAACAAAGTAGGAGCAGTTATATCACTCTGTTTTACACCACTACTGATTAAAAATAGATCTGAGCACTGTCCACCATTTGCAGCACATGCTCTAATATCATTATAAGAGGACTTGGTAACATTTGTTAATTTTTCAGGACAACTTCACAATGCATAATGGTTCACTGAATCAAAGGCCTTAGGGAGGTCAGTGAAGTAATGAGAGGGGTCAAGTAATTCACGAGCTGAAAATAAATATCATATCATAGGTTCCATGTCCAGCAGGAAAACCTGATTGAGACTCAAGAAGAAGGATAATTCTGCTCAATATTTTCCTTACAATACTGAGGAGAGAAATACCACTAGGATTACCACATATGTCCTTACTATCTTTTCCTTTATACAGCACTTTCAGTAATGTACCTCTTCAATCTTGAGGAACTGTATTATTTTCACACATATTACATATAAGATTATGCAGAAAATCCAGATTCATATTTTCCCCTAGTTTGAGCACTCCTATCAGAATCCCATGAATGCTAGGAGCTTTTCTATTTAAGTTTGCAGAAAGCATTGATGGGATTCCAGTAGAAGTGTTCAAACTAGGCAGAAATAGAATGCTAGATCTTCATTGAAATGAGGTGGATCATCAATAGAGTGTTTTATTAGAATTTGCTGAATGAGTTCTAAAAAAGACCAATCAGTGTTTAATGAGCAATTTAGCAGATCCCTAAAACATTCTTGCCACTGTTGAAGGATCTTATTTGAATCTTTAATAGTGTTTTGTCATCCTTAACCTTAATGGGAGAACAAGAAATCAAGTGAGGACCATAAACTTGACTTATTAGAGAGTAAAGTTTTGTAGTATCTCTTTTGATGTATGCTTTTTGAATATATATATATATATATATATACCGTATGTCCCTTTCCTATCGGACAACGTAAATGGCTATATTGAATTTTCTGAAAATCCATATATATATATATATATAATGAAAATAGAATCCAAAAAGTGATAAACATAATATAACAAGTGTGTATTGCAGAACTGGGAAGGTAGCCAAGCTATTCCAGGAAATGCACTTTGTGTGGACTACATATGAAACAACAAGCACAATAACATTGCCTTGCTAATAATAGTTTATACCGGTGAAGGATAAAATCAAGAACATTAGCAAACAAGCTGGATATCTTTTCCTTTTTTTTATGCACTAGTTAAATGTGGTGGGGCAGTGCCCTGACCTTTTCAGGATTTCCTAGAATACTGTTGGAATTCTTGCAGGTGACAATCCTGAGAAGGAAGACCTGGTCAAAGATTTTAGTGCAAGGTCTGAAGAGATGAGATACTGCAGGGGTGCTGAGAGGAAAAGAGACATGCGGGTCGAATGGGTCTAGGTGGTGATGGTATACAACTAGCTAGTTCAGAGGAGCAGAAGTAGTACATAACCGTGAAGGATACTTTTGAATTGCTTTATGTTACTTCCTCACAAGGATGGAAATGAAAGTTGACCAGGATGGGATTTGAAATCAGAATGTAAAGGGGCATAACTAAGTACTGCAGTCCATTTTGTCCATCCACCATTCTAATAATAAAATAACGATTTCTAACACAAGCACAAGTGGGTATGATATCATTGATTATATTGGTATCAGGATATTACTAGTGCTTATTTTATCAACCTCAGAATGGTGAAAGGCAAAGTTGACCGTAGAAGGATGACAGACAAAGTTGACCTTAGAAGGATTTGAACTGAGAACATAAAGGAATGTGATAAAATATAGCAAGGTATTTTGTCCAGCACTATAACATACAGCCAGTCATTTGACATATGGTCATATAACTTCAACTTTCAAACCCTTTTGAATAATCCAGAATAATTATCTCAATGGCTTCTTACTTGGAAGATAACAATGGTCCCCAATAATGGATCAACAGTTGACCTACCAACTAATTAACAGCCCATTACTTTTTACAGGTTAATTTATTAAGTGCTCTCCAAAATGTTATCCAATACAATGATTGACCATTTACAAAATAACAACAGATGATAATGTAAGTCTAAAAGAAATGGTGAAAATATTCAAATATAAAGATCTGGAAATAAAGATGAAGAGAATATTGGACTGATAACAGAAATAACCTCTATAACAACAGGTGTCTTGGGAATGATTAAGAAGATGCAGATAAATACATAACCCCCAACCCCAGGACTAACAATATCACAACATACAGGAAATATCAATATGAGACACTGCACACATATTATGTAGAGTACTGTCAATACAATAGAAAATACAAAACCCAAACAAAACACTGAACATACCCATGCCACACAGAGTTGCACTCCGTAGTGCAGTTAAAGCGTGTAATAAAAGAAATGATAATGATAATCATCATCATCGTCATCATCATCATCATCATCATCATCATCATCATCATCATCATCATCATCATCGTCGTCGTCGTCGTCGTCGTCGTC